>OX463758.1:32982506-33191504 GCA_949824845.1 Rhingia rostrata
TTGCAGTGGAGCTGGGACGGCGGTGGCGGTACTTCCTCTAAAACTAAGTTTCTCCATTATAAATAAGAATGCACTCTTATTCACTCTGAACCTTTTAATACAACTGTAATCGAAAGTGGAAATTATGAGATATATTTCAAGAAAATGAAAGTTTCATTATAGATACGTACGCTGAGTTTTGTAAAGACAGAGAATTACTTTTGTCTCTTAACCGTTTTCGTTCAATGGTCTCACAATGTCTATCTTCATGTCCATCTTCTGACTCGGAAGATGAAAAATACAGCCAATACCCCATTTAAAATTAAAGAACTAATAAAAACACCAGTTTATTTTGAACACAGAAAAACAATGCAATTGACATTTGACAGCCATCAAATATGAATGTAGCAGAATCGTGCTAGTACAATTGGTACAATTTTAAATGTGCATTCGATACGTGACCATTCGTATGTGATCATTCCAATGTAGTTACTCGAGCATTCGATAACGTATGCATTTTACTCACTCGTTAACTGATGTCGTAATTCAACCCCTGTATTTTATACGTTACAGACTGAGATTACAAAAAAAAACAAGCTGACATTTACTGCAATCCCTGTTATAACGAGCAGAATCAGCGACTATTGGGATTGTAATGTCGGAATGCACAGGCTACATAACAACACATCTGACAACAGACTATAGTTTACTAATAATTATTGTTTACTAACAACGTAATATTGGTGCAGCTGAGATTTTCCGATCGCTAACGTTGTCTTGCAACTAGAATTTAACAAAAAATGTTGTAACCATTTGGTATAAATTAAAATTAAAACTTAGTTTTTTTTTATTGTTTTCTTTAATTGACCTTAAAATTCGTAAAATTTGTAAAAATACATGAAACGACAGATAAAGTTTTTTTTGTTGTTTGTTTTTTCTTCCTTAAAACAAAATAAGTACACAAAATTACTGTAAATTAATAAAACTAAAAACTAGAATAAGAGTTGTAAAAACTAAAAGTAAAATTCTATTAATTAAAAATACACTACAGTTGTATGAAGTCAAATAAATATGTTTTATTGAGATGATTCACATGAGGCTTAAAAAAAATACAAAAGTCTGACATGTTTTTTTTTTTGCATTACGAATAAACTTGTGTGAAATCGTTAAGAGACTAAAAGTTAACAGATGTATATGTGTTTCTTGTTTTGTATTATCCTTTTGCGTTTTAATTTAAATAATCACAAATATGTATGGTTGTATGATAAAACAACTTGTATTGCGTCTAGAACATAGAAATGTCAACTAACATTTTATTGTTTAAAATTTAACTTTAAACACTTGGGATTTTTTTTCGATTTGAACATTTTTTTTATATTAAAGTTTAGGTTTTTGTATGTCATTTCGTGTTTTTTTTTGTTTTGTTTGGAATTTTGAAAGGTTTATTTATTTTTATATTGAATTTCAATTAAAATTATTTTTTCATTGTTATAATGATGAAATTGGTCAATAATAGTGAAGCTAAAATCTACTAAGTGTATTTCTCTTTAATGTTTATTATGTTTTTTTTTTTATTTATATTACTAGCTATCCGAAAATATTAAGTACATTTTAAAATAAATGTTCAATTTCACATTCTTCAAATGTTGCTCATTTAATTTTTTTTTAATATTCATGTTATATAGGTACTGCTTAGCGGAACAAGTGAAGGAAAGCAATATATATATGCAAATATATATTGAAGGTGACATTGTTAATGATAAAACAAAGAACAACAAAAGAAAATGTTAAAATTAGAAAATAAAATGAAATCAAATGAACTAAGAAAAGATTTGTAAAATTATTTTAAAGAGGGTGTTTCTTCTTCCTCATTCGAGATATCTCCCATATATACCTTAGATTATTAGAAAAATACATTCTGTTTTTGTTTATCTTTCATATAATTATACATTGAAATGTTTGTTTTAAATTTAATTTGTATTTTTTTTTACTAGGGGCGATTAACATTGCCACATTATTTTTATATTATTTTTTTTAATTCAACAACTACGTTTTTGTTTAAAGTTTTTTTTTCTTATTAACTAATATATTTAATAAATACAAATAAACCGAGCGATCGTGGTAAACTTAATCCCAGCAAATATTTTTAGGTATGTATTTTCTTAAGTCCGTGTCCGTGTTATTGCTTTATAATGCATCGGGTCCTTCCTCTACTCTATTCATTTGTTTGCTTATTTACATGCGTCATATAATCTTATATACTTATACAAGTTGTTATTACTTTTTTTTGTTATCTTAACAATTTTGCAGTTCTTGTATCATAAGGAATCACACTTTATTTATATTGCTTTGATTTATTTTTGAAAGCAGATTTTATAGGACGAACTTTGAACCTAAATTATTTGAGATATGTTAAAACATCTTCATTAAAATTTTTAAAATAATTTAATGCTATGGATATGGAAAAGATATAGAAAAGTATTGATATAAAGGTCAAGAAAAGTCGTTAATTTACTCCATCGTTCCTTTTATTTTTGTTGTATTACATCTCTTGTGTAACAAAAATTTTGCTTATTCTGTAAGAACTATTAGAGGGTGTTTAGACTTATTCGAGTGCTACTCTTCACTAAAGTCTTTATTAAAAGGCAATTTATTTATCTTCGACACTGAAGAGAAGCCAGAGTAATATCCAATCAAACGATTGTAGAGAAATCAGTTTAATTTCGTGTTTTGTTGGTTTGATATATTTATAGTTTATACACGCAAAGTACGATTCTGGGGTGTAAGAAAAATAAATAATTAGGACAGCAAAAATAATTAATGTTTTTTTTTAGGAATTATCTCAGTTGAACCATTGCAATATCAATATCATGGCCACATCATCTGCTGGTTTCTTCTTCCTAAAAAGTTGGAAACTGTTTTCAATGGGAAATCTTTGCTGATCAAATGGTACGAGCGTGTTGAGCTTAGTTGAGAATCGGATCGACTCCGATCAACTCGACACAAATCTCATCAATGGAAAGTTACCAACATAGGCCTCTGAATAGGACTACTACTAAATAATATAATTTTCAAATCCCTGAAGTAACAACGCCTAAAAACTCACACGAGATAACATCCGGCATCGGATTAAAGGTTTAAGCCCAGTATGAGCCGTTAATAAAGGGAGAACCATTAAAAACACATATAATAAATTAAGCACCATTTGTATGCCGATCGTACAGCAGCGTTTGTTGACAGTCATATAGAACTACAGGCGCAACGCATAGAAATCTTACAAATCGACTACAGAAATGTGTACACATCTGCAGAGATGGTTCGGAAATATCGTGAATTTTTCGACGTACAGTGGTACGGTTAATAGAGGTATTAATGAAGATTCCTTCACTTTGAACCCAGAAAAGACCTAAACATGATAATTCAATCGGGTAAAATAAAAATGACAAATATGGCAGACATCAAGTCCAAATAGCTGATCTGCAAACTTTAAAAAGTGCTTAAAATATTGGTCTTCGAAAATCGAAAAACGTACTACATATGTGTTCATAATTTCCGCATAGAAATGCGGAAGAAACGATTTCTAAAAATCTGCTAATTCACACAAATTCAATTACGGCAGCAATTAATTGGCTCTAGTAAGGTTATCTTCATAAATGTTTATCCCATGGCGTTAGGAATGTACTAACATGCTTGGAACCTTTCCATCTAAACGGTATTCTCAAGAAATGAAGAACAATCAAATATTTTTCAGAAATATTGTTACATCCAGCTCTGTTTTTGGTAATGGATTATGCGGTTATTATCATAAATCAGTAAGTTGTGTAATTTTTAAAAACCATCTAAAAATGCCATCTACAAGGTGGGCCAAAAAAAGTCATCCGATGTTGTTCACCCTTCAAAATATCGATTGTGGCTCGCGCAGTGTGTGCCGTTGCTCCGTTCTGTTGGAGCCGCATGTCCTCCAGTCCTAATTCGTCAAATTGCGGCAAAAAAAATCGGTTAACATGGCCCTATAGCGCGAACCGTCCACTGTTGTCGTTTGACCAGCGGAGTTCTCGAAAACAAAAAATGGCCCGATGACTCCTCCAGCGTGAACAGCGCACCATGCAGTAACTTTGAGCGGGTGTAATGGCTCCTCGTGCATTACTCGTGGATTTTTAGTGCCCCAGAAGCGATAGTTTAACTTGTTCACGTACCCGCTGGAAATGAGCCTCATCGCTCATTATGATTTTGGTCGAAAAATCGTCCACTTCGATTATTCCACGTTCTTGGGGAGTGTATCGCTCCATGGCTTGTTCACTGTATTCTACATCTGACTTAAATGCCAAAACAGATTTAACATTGGCGTCCATTCGCAAAACTAAGAGCATCTTTCAATAGGGTGATCTCTTTTTGCCCACCTTGTTTGATTCATTCAATTAAAAATGGCAAAATCGGAAATTGAATTAACAATTTTTATTTTACATATATTGCCCGTCTTGTAGGTCATCTATATGCCACACGACTACGTCATATAGACAAATACAGCTTCAAGACATATAGACATGTCATATGAATAGAGTCCACCGAGTTCTTGGGGCCAACTCCCATCCCAATATAAGAACAGTAATACAGGCATTTTACTTGTGAGTTATAAGAGAGAAATGAGTTAAAGTGGTGTCGCATATCATACAAAAATTATGTTTCTTTGAGTATGGACATGTTGCAAAAATAAAAAAAAGTATGCAATGTACAATAACGAAACTATAGTTGAAGCTATATAATCCCGACGACAAAGTTGAAGAAGACAACGAACTACCACAGGTATTTGTCGGTGAAACACATTTTTATTTCTACTTTTCATTCAAGACTCATATTTTGTAAAGGGTCTAAGCAGGCTTTGGCGTAATTGCCTTCTGCCAACAATATCTAACTCAATCCTAACTTCTTGTTGCCGTTACTATGAAGAATTAATAAATTAAAAGCATTTGCATTTGAATTTTTTGAAGGCATGTTTATTGTTTATCGCAATGATGTGTACATTCTAAATATAACTTGACAAAGTGCAATTTCAAATCTAACGCTTTCCCAAAGCGGATATAAGACTTACTTTCGAATCGATTTACATTTTTCGATGTAATTCTTAATATTTAGCAGCAGATTGCTACTCTGAAAATGTAGGTTTTACACTGATCTTCCTTGTTTTGATTGAATCGGAATCAGGAATGTAGTTTTGATTTAAAACTCTGTTTTTTTTTAATTCACATTCAAAGCATTTTATTGTTTAATATTTAAAAAAATAAATAATATGTAAAGGTGTCTTTGATTTTTCTTTAGCATACCCAAGCAGTGTAATTCGATTGATACAAAAACCTTTAAGTACTAACCACCATCTGGCAAAAAACGGAAAACTGACTTATGAAGCCAGGTAATAACTGATACAATAGCTTGCCTACTAACGCAGTGCGCTAACTCTAAGGGCTGTTCCGCAGTGTTTATGTTACATGTACGAGTATATGTATTTAAATAAAGTTAATATTTAGTCTTTTTTTTGTTATATATTGATACCTCCATATCCTCATTTCGATACTTTAACTATGCGATTAAACATCAGCGTGCTCTCTCATACGTATCCTGGTCTCAGTTGCAGTTGTGTATATTTAATTTCGATATCCTTAGGATAAAACATGCGCATTTCCAAAAAGTGCCTCTTATGCCTAAATAAAAAATATCTAAATATTTTTGATTATATTTTTGTTCCTTTTTTTTTTGGGAAAAAGTTACTCAACTGGCAGTTTAATTTTATTTTGTTTTCTTTAAATTTATTAAGTGAGTATTTATATATGAGATATGCATATATAAATTATTTCAATACATTTCCTACCTAGTCTATTTTGTAAATGTCTAAAAAGGCTTTCGTTTATAATCCATACCAACTTTGATGCGTTCTCCCAAATCGGGTGCGCATTATCCAACGTTTTGTTCTTGATCTTATTCGTTTGTTTTGTTTTTGTTTTGGTGACTCGTTCAAAGACAGTAAATTAAAATAAAAATTGAAAAAAAAAAACAATTAAAATCTTTTCTTTTTACAAAATGTATAGTAGGTGGTGACAGCTTTATTGGCATTCGTCTTAGTATTCAGTTCGAGTGATTTTTTGGACGATGTTTGCCCATTCTTTTGGTTGTCTTCAGTGACATTAACGGTTTCAGCCTTTTCTAGCGCTAACGCTCTTTTCCAACGAAAGTGGGTTTTTTTTTTGACTGACGTCCTTTTCTGTATGCATTTCTGACTCTGTGAAGGATTGTGTGATTTAGTTGTTTGGTATTTGTTTTTGAAAAATATTCGCTGGAACTTTACATATCGAGTGTTTTAGTGTTTACAGTTATTTTTTTGTTTCCTACAGATCGCCAGACAAAAAATCTATCACAAACTACGTTAATGGATGACCACTTTGTGCCGGAATGCAGTGGGCTTTGTTTTTTTTTTTAATGCTTAAAATTTCTAAATAAGATTTAGTTTTATAATTTTTTTTTGTTGATTTTGTTGGTTTTTTATGTTGTTTTTGTATTTTTTTGTTGATAAATTATTTAGTAAATTTAAGTATAATCTGAAAATCTTTAAATATTATACGTATATTTATATATATTTATTTATTTAGAAACTAATTGTCTGTCATTTGGGCATGGTGGGTGGCGGTGGTGGAGCAGTCTTCATAAGTCGATGGCCAGGTGCCGATGGAGATAAACTCAAGGGCGATGGCAGATCACGTCGTCCTTTATCTTGAATGGACAGTGGTAAAAATTCTTGCTGTCGTTTAGCAATGCGGTTAATATCCTCACCATTTTCGCTTCGTCCCAGGAGCACAGTTAAGTGTATTGCACAGAATAGTCCAAAGCTCTATACAAAATAAAAAAATGTATTTAGTAAAAGTGGAAAAAAGAGGACGAGACAATAATTTAAGTGATAAAAAGGACAAAGAAATACACCGGATTTTCTGATTCATTAAGGCAATTTATTGATGGAAACTTTATGGAAACATTAATTTATTCATTCCTGCTGTTATACAATATTTTCACGTAGTGTTGGAGTGAATATCATCAATCATTCTATTCACGAAGTAGATGCTTCAATGAAATTAATTGGTTTATTTGTCGATATACCCATAATATGTTAAATACTAATAAGTATTCAAAATGTTTTTTTAATTAAAAAAGGGACATATAAATTGTGTATTTCATAACAATCGCAATGTTAAACTTTTATCTCTTTATGTGTCGATTTCAAAATCTCAGAGAAGTTTGAATTCTTTTTTTTTTTACAAACAAGCGACGTTTGGAAATTAGATCCAATTGCCGAAATTCTGAGTCAGTGGTCGCAACTTTAAGAGCACGTACTCAAATTTCCCTTCCTTAGCAAAATTGTCGGAAAACTAAGCCTATATGATACCACGTCCGTCATCGGGTTTAGACTAATTGATTTCGCTGCGGAACAAAGTGCGATGATAGCCAGCACACGATTTACTTACCTCAAGCTATTTAAAGCCGTTGGATATAATTGTATTTATAAGTAAAAGTCACCAAGTTATAGGCACAAATTGGTCAAATGAAAGTAGATATGTCCGAAGAATGTAACCTCAGCATCGTTTGTCCGATACAGAGGCAAATACCTTCCTCATCACCCACAAGATCCGTAATATGTAAAATTGTAAGCTCCTAAAACCGTTCACCAACAACTTGATCAGCTCCGCAACTAACTCTGACAACAACATCTGTTCTGATATAAAACGAGGAACTAACGGGTGATCCAAGTAGAGATACTTTTTTCAATAGCCTTTTTTGACAGATCACGTGTGAGTCGTGTCATGCTGTCATGTTATTTTTGTTTGGTATTGTTTGGCATTTCATAATGGAAAGACTTACGCGTGAACAACGTTTACAAATTGTTCAACTTTATTATGAAAATTCACGTTCTGTGAGGAATGTGTTTCGTGCACTTCGCTCAACTTATGGTCAACATAATCGGCCTACTGAGCGTACTATTCGTTTTCACGTTTTGGGCCGGTCGATTGGCCACCAAGATCGTGTGATATCACACCGTTAGACTTTTTCCTGTGGGGATATGTAAAGTCAAAAGCTTATGCCGACAAACCCGCTTCGATTCAGGCCTTGGAGGAAAACATCACGCGTGTTATTCGCCAGTTACCAGTCGAAATGCTCGAACGAGTGATCGAAAATTGGACTCAACGGATGGACCATCTGCGACGTAGCAACGGCCAACATTTGATAGACATAATCTTCAAAAAATAAATGCCAAAGAATGTTCTTTCAAACGATAATAAACATTCTCCATTAAATTTGAATTTTCTGTGTTTTTTTCTTTAAAAAAGTAGGGAACCTCAAAATGGATCACTCTTTACATTCAACCGCCCTATTTTTCTACTAAGGATATTATATATACGCATTAAAAGTGGATGAAGAAATCCTTGGTCGTTTTGAGCGAAAAATTCTTCGGAACAATTTCGGAAATTCAGTTTTAAAGAATCGATAGCTAAAAAATGTGCTAGCGGTAATCATATGAAAGACATTTAATGACATAGGCAAATATAACATGAGTTTTATACCTTGAATACATTGAAGCCTGATATCTTAATGTTTTATTTTAATACAAGATTATTATGTCTTTATTGAAAAACCCTGTTGAAGTAGTAGAGTAGCAAAAAAATAGTTAAATAGACAATCCTGGTATTTTTTTGTTACTCTAAGGCCCGTTTTTCCTTACTGAGTTAAGTTTGAGTTAACACAAAGTTACCTAATCACGGAAAAAATGTAATCTAGAGTTAACCCATGAAACAGTTTTCCAGGATTAAATTTGATTCCCGTGTGTGGTGACTTATGATCTAAAATTTTATATATTTTTTTTGCTACCAATGAAACACGGTTTCAGATTGATTTTAATTTGTCTTTGTATTCTTGTAATTTCGTGTCTGTGAAGTTAGTTAGTAAGTCGGTGTAGCTGTCAAGTTTTGAGTCACACAGCTTGTTTGTTTTTGATTTATTTTTATTTCACATCGAACTGCTACAGTTTAAATGGTTAATAATAGTTTTTACAACCGAAATAATAGTGATTATATGAAAACGAAAATCACTCTAGTCAAACTGAAAGCTATACATCCAGATATGCAAAATTGATCTGAGAAAAAAATCAATTTTTTTGCCCAATGAAACACAACAATTGTCAAAATGGGTATTTTGACAGATTTAGATAAAAAAAAGATTGATTTTACATCAGCGGAAGACGCCATTAATTATTCGATTTTGATGTAAAAAAATTATCGAAATATATAGCTGTTGCAGAGCTTAGTTATCAGCTGTTGGGTTGCTTTTCCCCGAACAAATGAAAATGCTTTTTTCGCGATCTTACATGTCATTTTCTTCATGAATCAATATTTTTAACAATTTCGAGTCGATGAGATATGAATATCTAGTTTCTAAAAATTTAACAAAATATGCACATAACTGCATAATTGCTTGCTGTTTTATTATCAGTCAAAAACATCTAATTGTTTAATTCCGGGGTAAGCTCATCAAACTTGGTGGGTTAACTCGAAGTTAACTCTCGATTTAAATTGGCTTTTTCGAGTTAACTGGAGTTTAATCCCGAAACTAGGAAGATCTCGCACTGAAAAGCTTAGGTTTGTATCATTCTAACAGGAGTAAAAGTTTTAGGTTCATTATAAGGTCACCAACTGCGAATAAGGGACAACTTAACATTTCATTCACAAATTAACAAACATCCGTTTTCCAAAATTCATGGTTGTTAGAAAAATTATAAAAAAAGTATCTGATTAGAGGGTGAAAATTAGAATAAAGAAAGATGCTAATGCAATTTTTAAATATTTAATTTTGGTAACCAATGAATTGCTTCCCCGCTTCAACTTTCAACGCACAGAAGAAAGACAACATTTTAAGTAAGCTTCACATTTTTAGAATAGACATAAAGTTTGGCAGTTTATGAAAAGCGTTTGATTAAAAAAAAAAAACACGATGGTGGGACCTTTTGTTTTATGCCGACTCCGAACGGCGAATTAGAACTAAGCGGTTCTTGACAATTTATACTACTCTGCTGATTTGTCAGATCATCACGAGAAGATGACCACTGAAAAATCATTCAGGTGTTGTTACGGCTGGGAATCGAACCCAGACCTTCTGCATTTCATTGCACAAACCATCGCGCCACTGAGCCGGTCGCTTGATTATTCGTGTTAAATATAGCAAATGGTCTATTTTCTCGTAAGCTTGTATCAAAATTTCGCCTTTTCCATACGAAACGACAGATAATCTTATATATTAACAAAACCGAATATTACATTTAAAGCAGCAAACATATTTAATCGAGGCATTCGCAGACATGCGTCTATGTCTGAATTGTAAATATTAATTTATACAAAAGAAATAAGAAAACCATGTATGTATGTAGAACTAAATGATTGAAATTAGAATTTCGTGTAAAATAACATTTAAACATTTCAAGATATTTTACTTGCCATTACGATGATAGAGAAGATCAAAAAGTGGATCTTGCAAATTCTTTTGGTCTGTGCAAGTTAAGAGACCCAATCACATGGCACTTGTGATTTAAAAACTGACACGTCGCAAATGGAAATGAGAGTATTTTGATTACATTTTGATTCTACACAACAATACGATGTCTTCCATATCCCATTTCGATAACTAAGCAAACAATTTTGTACTTACATAGAATCTTGCAGATAAAAAATCGCAAGATCAACAAAAATATATTTAGGTATACTTCCATATCATGCAAGATAAATCTTAAATTGACTATAAATACCCATAAGGATATTTGAATAAAATCAGTTCCAGTGCCGTTTGGCTCTTACGAGTTTCAGAGCGGTGCTCAACCCAGCCGTTTGGCTCGCAAAGTTAAAGTAATTGTGAAATAATTCGTATCAACGTAATTGCGAAATAATACGAATCAAAGCAATTGTGAATGTGAGTAATGTATATTATATATTTGTTATTTTACCAAGTAAATTATAAATTGTTTGCAACAAGAAAAAAAAATATTTGATTTATAAAAACTACCCGTGAAAAGTTTAATTTGCGCTCCAAGGTAGTGTGTGTCGGTCAAATTTGTAAAAAAAAATTATAAAAATTATTTTGCACTAGAGTTAAGGGTTTAGCAAAATTTAAAAGAAAAAAAAAGAAACTAGTAAACTCAGTTATTTATCCAAAAAAAGATGAACAATAAAAAAGAAATAAAATTACTATCTAGTCGAAGCCGACACCAAGCTAAAGTGGAAGTTATTAAGCAGCAAAAGCAGAACCTTGGAAGTGGTTATTATAAAGTAGTTTTCAACAAAAAATAAATAAGAAAATATAAACCTTAACTTACATTTATAAAAAACAAAAACTGCACACTGACTAGGAATATAAAGGAAGATTTTTGTTTGGACGAAGAATAGGATTGCCCTTCATTTACCAAAAAAACGATGGACGAGGAAAACTATTAAAAATTCTTCTTGACACATGCGCAACTAGCTGCTGGTGCAGACCTTGTGTACATATTACATAAACAGTAGCCATTTGCAATTATGATGAGGATGCGAACATTTAATGTTTCTAGAAATATTTTATAAAAAAACCTTGAAATTTTATATTTAAGAAACGTAATTGAAAAATTTGATTCAAATATAAATACACTGTATCGGGAGAAGAAAATCCTGATGAATTTAATGCTATGAGTATAATACATCCTGTAGTTCCAGCCGAAGGAAATACCGACAAGATATAAAACAAAAAATTGCAAAAAATAAGCAATTAAATTAAAACCTTTCATTAACTATAAATACGAATTCCCTTATTCGGACAGACATTAAAGCAGAAATACGGACAAATGTTGAAACTATATTGGAGTAAACATATGGATTAAACAGTACCCAAACCATTATCTGTGGATGGTTATGTTAATAACGAGATAAGGGATAACAGTATTGTTAAAGCATAACAAAACAATTTAAAGAATATGTCAGAAATAGTGACATATTTAATAAAAGTAAACACGATCGGATGGTTGGGTGTTGTAGAACGAGGGTAGACACCGTTTGGCTTTTACTTGGCAATGCCCAGTGTTGTAACTATGACTACACATCAAGTGCTTATTTTTACCTCCAAGTGGTAACCATCGGGTACTGGTCTCATCCAACCGGATTTGACTTGCTAAACGATAAGCGCGAGTGTTGATAACACGACGAAAAACAGCAACACTATAAACAGCCAGGTCAGAATGGCACGGAATGAATACCCGGCCTGCTGTCACAGGCGAACCTAGACAAGCTGCTTCGACATGTTCGGACAACAGGTTGTCTAGGAATTTCAAGGGTTAGTCAGGCCCCTTGAACAGAGCTGGTGGCGGATGAACCGAAAGGCCAACGGCAGCGCTCAATCCCGTAGTGGATACTGATGGCCCCGTGTCCTCGGGGTATCTAATAAATTGGAACTGGCCCTCCAGGTTGGGGGTTGTGCTTTGGGTTAACTACCCAATCGTGGAAAAATCTAACGGTTACGAAGCAACCAAAAGCCTCGGAAAAGACTGATTTTATTGTTGACGACACGGCTAAACGAAAAAAGGACAACGACGTTCGTATCTGCACCTGGAATGTGAGAACATTAAACAGGAGAGGTGCAAGCGAACAACTAGCGGAAGCCCTAAACTGCTACAAAGCAGACATTACTGCCATCCAGGAAATACGATGGGATGGGCCGGGCAAAAAGAGGATGAAAAACTGTGACATCTACTACGGACCGTGTTATAGTGAGCAGAAACAGCGACTTTTCGGATGCGGATTTGTTAAAAGTGCCAGACTTAGGCAAGAAGTCTTATGTTTCCAAGGCATTAGCGAACGTATTGTAACGATCCGGATCAAGGCAAAATCCGCTAGCATTAGCCTAATATGTGCTAACGCCTGATTCTATTCTTCTAAAGGACTGATTCTATGAGCTCCTGGACAAAACTTATGAGCGTCTACCGAAGTACGATGTTAAAATCGTGCTGGGAGATTTTAACGCAAAGGTAGGAAGAGAAGACATCTTTAGCAGTATTGTCGGAAACCATAGCCTACACGACAACACGTCTGGTAACGGACTTAGGCTAATTGACTTCGCTACGGAACGAAATGCCACTATAGCCAGCACACGGTTTCCTCGCCACGATATCCATAAGGGGACATGGCGGTCTCCAGATCAACGAACGGTCAATCAAATTGATCACATAGCGATAGACAAGCGCCACGCATCCAGTATTTTGGATGTCCGAACATTCCGAGGAGCTAACATCGACTCGGACCACTACCTTGTTGCAGCCAAGGATAGAATGCGGATATCCACTACTCCACAACAATCCAGAAATACTGTAAAAAAATTTAATGTCGAAAGACTGCAATCGGAAGAGACCGCCAAGACCTTCGCGCAACGCGTATCCCTAAACCTCTCGATTAACACCTACCACCAACATCGAATGTCAAAGAACTATGGCAACGATGCCAACAATCCATTAGATCGGCCGCAACTGATGTGCTAGGTTTCTCGCGCCCACCAGCAAGAAACCCCTGGTTTGATGAGGAATGCCGACAGATGCTCGCAGCCAAAGACGAGGCCTACAAGGCTAAGCTGCAGGTGAAGACGAGAGCTGCCGTTGAGCTCTATAGGCAGAGCAGAAGGGAAGAACACCGGCTTTTTAGAAAGAAGAAAAAAGAGGAAGAAAAGCACGCGATCGAGGACATAGAGAGGTGCCACTCCAGGAAAGATGTTCGCAAGTTTTACCAAAGTGTAAAGCGTCAAAGCGAACAGAATCCTGTCGAGATGAACAAGGAAATATCGTAGTTGAGACACAGTCTGTGCTGAGGATATGGAAGAACCACTTCTGCAGACAGTTAAACGGCGATGACGAACAACATTCCGCTGTCAGGCAGAACGAACCATTCAATATTGGCAATGACAGAGAAAGCTGCCAACCACCCGCCTGAGTGAATTGAGGATAGCAATATCTAAACTGAAGCTTAATAAGGCTGCCGGAAATGACAGAATTCCCGCCGAGCTTTTGAAGCCGGCGGAGATAACTTGGTAAGTAACATCCACCAACTCATAAGCCGAATCTGGTCGGAAGAAAGTATGCCTGAAGAATGGAACCTCAGAATCGTTTGCCCGACCCACAAAAAAGGAGAACCTCTAAACTGCGCCAACTACAGAGGCATACGTCTCCTCAACATCGCATACAAAATTCTATCTGCCGTAATATGTGAACGCCTGAAACCGTTTACCAACAACCTGATCGGCCATTATGAGTGTGCTTTTAGGCCACAGAAAGTCCACAACCGATCAAATCTTCACACTTCGGCAGATCCTGGAAAAAACCCAAGAAGTCCAAATCAATGCCCACCACCTATTCATCGATTTCAAAGCCGCATACGACAGCATTTATAGAGACGAACTATACAGAGATATGTCTAGTTTTGGTATACCGCCCAAACTCGTCCGTTTGTATAGGATGACGGTGGAGAATTCTCGCTGCTCCATCAACGTCGGAAACGACCTCACTGACACATTCGATACCAAAAAAGGATTTAGGCAAGGCGATGCGCTGTCATGTGACTTCTTCAATCTGAGTCTTAAGAGGATTGTGCAAAACTCACGAGCCAACACCAGAGGCACAATTTTCCAAAAATCTGTACAACTACTAGCATACGCCGACTATATTGACATCATTGGTAGGACCCAACGTGATGTCATAGCCACGTTTGCTAGTATAGAGAAAGAAGCGGCAAAAATGGGTTTAGCAGTAAATGAGGGCAAGACGAAGTATATGCTGTCAACACCCAAGGACACACAACATCGACGAATTGGACAGAACGTCACCATTGACAGATATAACTTTGAGGTAGTACGGGACTTTATCTATCTCGGTTCCGCTATTAACTCTGACAACAACATCTCGTCAGAAATTAAACGAAGAATTACTCTTGCGAACCGCTCGCTGTTTCTTCGGGCTAAGAAGGCAATTCTGTAGTAAAGCCCTCACCCGAACTACTAAGGAGATCTTATATAAGACCCTGATCATCCCAGTGCTGCTCTACGGCGCTGAAGCATGGACCGTCTCCAAAGCGGATAAAAAAATCCTTGGTCGATTTGAGAGGAAAATTCTTTGGTCTCGTTTGCGTTGACGGGCTATGGAGGCGAAGATTCAACCAAGAACTATACGAGCTGTACAGCGACATGCCCCTGGTCAAAAAACTCCGCATTGGACGTTTAAGATGGCTAGGACATGTAGAACGAATGGACACCAATACTCCGGCTCGCAGAGTCTTCGATTCCCAGCCAGACGTCGGACGCAGTGGAGGAAGACCTCGCCTTAAGTGGCGCGCACAAGTAGAAACCGACCTCAACCAACTTGGAGAGCGCAACTGGAGGCAGTTAGCTAAGGACCGGTCTAATTGGAGAGGCATGTTGGTTGAGGCTCAGGTTCATTCCGGACTGTAGCGCCACTTAAGTAAGTAAGTAAGTAAGTAAACACGATCGTCATCCAAACAAAAAACTAATTACGAAAGAGGGGGATCAATGAATTAAGACATTCTTGTTGCTCAACATTTAAAATTTGTAACTAATAAAGGGTGATCCATTTCGAGGTTCCCTACTTTTTTAAAGAAAGAAACACAGAAAATTCAAATTTAATGGAGAACGATTATTATCATTTGAAAGAACATTCTTTGGCATTTATTTTTTGAAGATTATGTCTATAAAATGTTGGCCGTTGCTACGTCGCAGATGGTCCATCCGTTGAGTCCAATTTTCGATCACTGGTTCGAGCATTTCGACTGGTAACTGGCGAATGACACGCGTGATGTTTTCCTCCAAGGCCTGAATCGAAGCGGGTTTGTCGGCATAAGCTTTTGACTTTACATATCCCCACAGGAAAAAGTCTAACGGTGTGATATCACACGATCTTGGTGGCCAATCGACCGGCCCAAAACGTGAAATTATGTGCTCACCGAAATGTTCTCTCAATAAGTCCATTGATTGATGCGATGTGGGGGAAGTGGCGCCGTCTTGCTGAAACCAAATGTCACCGAGATCACGAGCTTCAATTTCAGGCATCAAATAGTAGGTTATCATGGCACGATAACGGTCGCCATTGACGGTTACGTTCGCACCGGCATAATTTTTAAAGAAATATGGACCGATGATTCCACCGGCCCACAAACCACACCAAACCGTTGTTTTTTCTGGATGAAGTGGCAGTTCTTCAATCTCTTCAGGTTGCTCTTCGTCCCAAATGCGGCAATTTTGTTTGTTTACATACCCATTGAGCCAGAAATGGGCCTCATCGCTAAACAAAATTTGCCTCGAAAACGTCGGATCTTCTTGGAACTTTTCAAGAGCCCATAGAGCGAAGCGATGTCGCTTGGGAAGGTCGAGCGGCTTCAGTTGTTGCACAAGCTGTATTTTGTACGCTTTCAATTTAAGATCTTGACGTAAAATGCGCCAAGTCGTTCCATACGTCAGCCCGAGTTGCTGCGAACGGCGCCGAATCGACTCTCTACGGTCTTCGTGTACACTCTCAGCTACGGCCGCTATATTTTCTTCACAGCGTGCTGGACGTGGTCTATTCGGTCGAATATTATCCAATAATGAATGCTGGGTCTCAAAATGGGTGATGGTGTTGCGAATAGTACGCTCAGTAGGCCGATTATGTTGACTATAAGTTGAGCGAAGTGCACGAAACACATTCCTCACAGAACGTGAACTTTCATAATAAAGTTGAACAATTTGTTGTTGTTCACGCGTAAGTCTTTCCATTATGAAATGCCAAACAATACTAAACAAAAATAACATGACAGCATGACACGACTCACACGTGATCTATCAAAAAAGGCTATTGAAAGAAGTATCTCTACTTGGATCACCCGTTACAATCCAACAACGAGTGGAAATTATTAAAATTTACAACCGAAATTCGGAGTCAGTGGCCTCATAATAGTCCTAGCAGATCAACAATTGAGCGTCTAGTGGAAAAATTTGAATCCACAGGCACAGTACAAAATGTTCCCGTGCCAGTGAGACAAAGAAGTGCCCGTAGTGTCGAGAACATTGCTGCCGCTGAGGCTTCAGTTGAAGAAATTCCAAATGTGTCTCTCACACGTGTTCTCAAGCGTTGGGCATCTCTGTGACGTCGTTGTGGCGAATTTTGCGAAAAGATCTTGGCCTTTATCCTTAAGAGATTAAATTGACGCAAGAACTGAAGCCGCTTGACCACCAGAAGCGTCTAATGTTCGTGAATTGGCCTGAGCAACAACTTGAAAATTATTCGGATTTTCATCGAACAATCATCTTCAGCGATGAGGCTCATTTCTGGCTGAACGGCTTGTAAACAAAATATGCGGTATTGGTCAGGCAGCAATCCATACGTACTCCATGAGTCATCATTGCATACCGAAAAAATTACGGTTTGGTGTGGTTTATGGGCCGGCTGCTTCATTGCGCCGTACTTCTTCCGTTATGATTAAGACCGGCACGTTACTGTGCTACCGCTCAATGATAATCGAATATTTTTGGCCCCAATTGGATGATATGGACTTGGAGGACATGTTGTTGCAACAGGGCGGCATCACAAGCCACACAGCGAATGCCACAATCAATTAATTGGAAACCAAGTTTGGAGAACGTGTTATCTCACGAAATGGTCCAGTCACTTGGCCGTCTCGGTCGTGCGATTTGCACCGTTAGACTATTTCCTGTGGGGCTACGTCAAGTCTATGGTCTATATCAACAAGCCAGCGACGATTGATGAACTTCGTACCAATATCGAACGTGAAATTGCAGCAGTATCGGCCGATTTATGCTTGAAAACCGTCGAAAATTGGGTTCAGCGTCTGGACTTCTGCAAGCGTGCCCGTGGTGGCCATCGAGTTCCATACATAATGGCATCGAACGTACTTTCACATTAATAAAGAATTTCATTGATACTCAAAACAGTTTTTGTTTTATTAAAAAAAACTTTTGTAGCGCTCTTATTAAAAAACCCTTTATTTTCAACTTCTGGGTTGAATTTGTCGTAATTGAATTTGTGTAGGTGTAGAATATTTTTAACGGCTCTTTTACTGTTGATTTTCCAGCAGCATCTTTGTAGTCACTGGACCTGCGATCCAAAAAAGTTTAAGTGTGCTGTTTTTGGATACAAGTTGTCTGAATTTATTCTTCCAAGTAATGAGGTAAATTTCCTAATGGCTCAAGTCCTTATTTTTAATCATGTCCTTAATATATATATTGAATATGTCATCGAATCAACAAACTACGAACAAAATTTAAGACCAATGCATGTAGTAGATCTTGGATCTGATTCTGAAAGAAAGTGCCAAGAGAAAATGTATGCAGTGATTGTGTAGTAGATCTAACAAGCGACATACTCGATTTCATAACAGTTCGACTATTGGAAATACGAAAACGTTTATCGATCTCGAATAAACTTTTTACCAAAATAGGAATGTTTGCCGAAGTTGCATTTAATCAGCTGTTCCCATATTTCATATACAATTAGGATGTAGAATTATGTACAGCGAAACAAATTAATCATTGCCAACTGGGCTGAAAATGTTTACCCCGAATCAATTCTAAATAAATATTCAGTAATGCTTTGGAATATAGTTTCCCCCAAAAACGCCATTGGTGAATTTCAACACTTCGAAAGTGCTTCCTCTATGCCAACAAGTAATGCCACAAGTAATAAATGAACGCAATTGAAGCCAAATGCCGTTCTCAGATACAAGTATAAAGTTTTAAGATCCATTGATGCGCATAGATTCTTTTTTTTTTTTTAATTTTTAGCCAATTGTAGTTTTGCGTTTTTTTGCGGTAAAAATAAATTAAATTGCGATATTGGCTTTTAAAAATCTGGCAAGCCTGTCCATTACCCTCTTTGGCTGTCAAGTTTCGTGGATTCCCCTTCTATACATATTCCTAGTTTTCTACAAGGTGGCGCAAAAGTAATCCTCCTATCAGAAAATGCTATAAATTTTGCGATTAGCCCCTAATGTCAGTTCTGTTTTGAAATTTGTGTAGTAAACACATGCGAAATACACGTTAATAAACAATGTTACGCTACACTGCTCCAGAACGCGGAATATTGGTGACTATTTATTTGAGCAATAATCGGTCGGTGACTTTGGGCCACTACGTGAATTTCGTCGCAGATTTCCTATCCGTCCAACGCCTACTGGTGAAACACTGCGACGTCTAGCCGCTCGCCTCGAAGAGACTGGCACAACACGAGATGCTGCCAGGCGTGGCAGACCCCGGAGTAGCCGTTCTGCAGAGAATATTGCTGCTGTAGCCGAAGATGTCATGGAAGCGCCGTCGACCTCGACCAGAAGACATGCCACGCAAATGGGTATCAGTCGACGGTCTTTACAGCGAATTTTGGTACAAGATTTGAAGATGTTTCCGTAAAAAGTCCAGACGAAGCATCACCTGTTAGCTGCTGACCGCCAATCGCTTCTAACTACGCTCAAGCCATCCTTAATCACCACCAAGAGGAATATGATTTTTCATCGAAAATAATCATGAGTCATGAGGCCCATTTCCATCTTAGCGGGTACGTAAATAAGCAAAATTTACGCTTCTGGGGCACTGAAAATCCGCGTGTAACCCACGAAGAGCCATTACACCCGCTAAAAGTCACTGTATGGTGTGCTGTTTTCGCTGGAGGAGTCATCGGACCTTTTTTCTTCGAAGAAGTCGCGGGCCAAACGGTTACTGTGAATGGTGAGCGCTACAGAGCAATGATCAACGAGTTCTTTTTGCCGCAACTTCATGAATTGGGATTGGAAAACATGTGGTTCCAACAGGACGGTGCAACGGCACACACTGCACGTGCCACAACCGATATGCTGAAGGATGCATTTCCCGGGCGCCAAATCTCCAGTTTTGGCGATTTGCACTGGCCAGCAAGATTGCCTGATTTGACCGCTCCAGACTTCTTTTTGTGGAGCTTTTTGAAGTCGCGGGTTTATATCAACAAGCCTCAGACTCTTGCAGCTCTTAAAGACAATATCCGTCAAGAATGTGAGGACCTATCGCCGGAAGTTTTGACCAAAGTGATGGAAAATGCCATAAAAAGGGCTCAAATGACAATCAACTGTGGCGGCGGCCATTTACATGACATCATATTCTCGACTTGAAAAAAAATTAAAAGACCAAATAAAAATAATCCACAAGAAGAATCAAAGTTTTTTTTTTTTTTTTAAATTACAGCCAAAAAACATCGGAAGGTTATTTTTGCGCCACCTTGTACTTGTGTTGTGAGTACAAAAACAACAGAAAAATTCAGAGTATTCAAGAGAGAACATTTTTTTCGGAATAAACGAGGTATTCATCAGAAAATTACGAATTGTAAGACGTTTAATGAATTTGATTACAGAAATCAAAATCATTGCGAAGGGGATCGAAATACTGTTTTTTTACGAATAACCTCCATTTCGTCAAGGATTAAGCGGGGTTTACGATTTAGCAGGGTACGAATTATCGAGATTTTTATGAATCGAGCTATGTTTGTGTCCGTGCGTCTTATGTAACCGATTGAGCTTGATTGGCCTTACATTTTGAGCTTGAATGACAAAATTTGGTATGTAGAATCTCTCTTTGACCAAGCCGAACATTTGCATAGTTAATAGTTAATCCCCATACAGGTAATATCCACGCCCACTTTTCGGTGACATTAGTTTTAAAGGCTGGATGGGACGCAGGGAGGATTGTAACGCCCTCTTATGTTATTTTAAATTAAAAATAACAAATAATTGAAATTAAAAATAAAATAGTATAACAGCCTTTTGGTTTTTAAAACAAAGATATTATTTTTTTCTTAATGTCACCCAGCTTTTTTAAATATTTTTTTATTTCATTTCATAATTATTTTTAAAATATCCACTCCAGTTTAAAGAATATTAGAATTTCGCTATCATTTTGTTTGACACAAGTCATCGTACTCGATTCTTAAATATCGTGCACTAAAACTGCACAACAACTTTAACAATTGAATATAAATAAAAAAAATATAGTCGAGTGTGCAAGGAACAAGGACGTTGACCAGTCCTACACCTATAACTTATTTATTACCATTTGTAAATGTGCGTCTTACCGCGATTGCCATCACAAGCCAAATATTGACTTAAAGCCAAATACGATGATTTATTTCTAATTGATTTTTATTCATCATAAACGTCCTTTATTGAAAAAGTAAATGTACCACATCCAAACATTATCAACTGTTTTGGTTGTTCCCCTTAGAGATTTAATAGTTGTAATCCATATTTTGTTTGTCCTTGTTCTGGAACCATATGGCTGCAAAATGATAAATTGCAGTAATCTATTGCTTCATCCTCCATGGTATTTCTATTATATGAAACATTGCGTCATGTGGACACAATTTCCATAGTGATGACAAAATGTTAATTGTTCGTACTATCTACAAAAAAAGTCAAACACTCAATCAAGCTAATCTAACTACATAAATTTTGAAACAAAATCGTGTTCTTTACACCAATTGGGGGAACTATGGGGCCGTAAGCGTGCCATTATAAAAATTCCTCAAACATGTGTAACAACTTTCTCGAAATGATAATCAAACTGGCTACAAAGCCGAAACTAAGCCAGGTCTCATTATAAGAAGCTACACACACTGTGCACAGCTTAACGTAAAAATGTTCGGTGTAATCTAAGCCACTACATTGCAAGCCTATCCTAGATTAACTTACCTGAACTAGTGCAATTCCAGCGGCAGCAAAGCAAGCCAGAAGTAGTCGAACCTTTATTTGCTCTGATAGCACAGCAAGGCAGCCACGTTTGTAATGTGTATCACATGCTGACTCGTACGCGTGTTCCGGACGAGAACAGCAGGACCACGGCAATGATAAGCGTCTATAATCCAAAGGTCCATCTACACCACAGCATTGTAACTACAAAATTACAAATACAAACATAAAGTGGGTGTTAGGCTAAACAGTTATTTAATTGGTTAGGGTCTGCCTTACCTGTGATTGCATTCGATTCCACAGATGTAAATTATCCACTTTAGTTCGCGAGAATTTATCCAAAAAATCCACGAACGAATCATCAACGAAAATCTCAACGGATGTTGGAAGATTTTCCCGCATAGCTAGAGCCCAACCGCACACAATGAACTGAACACAGATTGCAGCCACTAATAGTGCGCTAAACTGTTAACATATACAACGAACAAGCAAAGAAAAAAAATGACAAAATTAATTATCTTCCTGCTGCTGCTGCTACTTGGCTTGTCACGGAATAACACCGCACCGTCCAATTTGGATTTCAATTCATAAAATACTCACCATTCCTAGGAGGCAGCGCTTCTTTTGATTCGTTGCTTGACATCCCATCCAGCACAAGATGAATGTGAAAGGACCCAACGCCAGCAGAATCGCGGATGGTGCCCACAATTTATTTTGTACGATGCCATAGTAGCCGACATGTCCCCAGAGCAAAGAAGTTCCTATTATAATTTGTGCAGCTCCAGTTATCTGCAAGGACACAAAAAATGAGATGAAATAAATAAATGTTTATTCATACACGTCAAAAAAAAAAAAAAAACAGGATAACACAATTTTCAAAAGTGCTCTATTTCATTTGTGATGAACGAGTGAATGTATTTAATTAAGGAAATAGCGCTCTTTAGAGTGATGAAATCAAGTTAACGGTAATAAATCTCGACACTCTAGCACCGTAACAATTCTTGGTTAAGTGATAACTAAAATCCGAAAATACCTAAATCCCACTAAAATAACGTATTCAACAATTTTCAATGTTTCATCTGTTTGTAAACCATGTCGAGAACTGCGGAAGATCTACTGAATGCCAAGATCTGACAAAAGGACAAATCTAACATCAGTGCAGTTCATAATGGGTGGTTTTTTAAGAGTTAAGTTTTCAGGTTGGCAGCACTGGTTAGTAATGGCGTCCAAACGACATCTGTAAAAGTTTAATCATGGAATGACTTACAAACGACCGACGATTACGAATTATTGAAATTTATTATCAAAATTCGTGCTCTGTGAAAAATGTGCACCATATTATGGTCGTCATAATCGACCTGGTGAATCAACAATTCGTGCTGCTATCACCAAATTTCGGAGCAAATTTACTTTGTTGGGCAATAAACCATCGACGCGCATGTGTACAATGCGTACCGAAGAGAATATTGCAATCGTAGCGTCCAATGTTAATGAAGATCGTGAAATGTCAATTCGTCGCCGTTCTGAGCGATTGGGCTTGTGTTACTCAACTACTCTGTCGATTTGGGTTTGCAGGCCTATAGCATTCTACTTGTGCAAGAATTGAAGCCGAATGACCTACCAAAATTGTGTTCAGCGATGAGGCTCACTTCTGGCTCAACGGATACGTAAATAAGCAAAACTGTCGCATCTGAAGTGATGAATAGCCACATGCCATACAAGAATTACCGATCCATCCCGAATAAAACGACAGTTTGGTTCGGTTTATGGGCTGGTGGCATCATCGGTCCATATTTCTTCAAAGACGACAGTGGAAGAAACATTATCGTCAACGGCGAACGATATTGAGGCATGATACGCGCCTTTTTTTTGCCCCAGTTGGCTGAGTTGAACTTGGTTGACATGTGGTTTCATCAAGACGGTGCCGCATGCTACACAGCTCGTGAAACAATGGAAATGTTAAAGTATGAATTTGGTGAACAGCTTATCTCTCGAAATGGCCCTGGGAGTTGGCGCCAAGAACATGTGACTTTACGCCTCTGGATTATTTCTTGTGGGGTTATGTAAAGTCGTTAGTCTATGTGGACAAGCCGGACACGATTGAAGCCTTACAGGATTACATAACACGCGTAATTCGTGGACTACAGGCTAAAATGCTCGAAGAAAACAAGACATTGGCATGTCTTTTTTTTTGTTTTAAACATTAAGAAAGCCATCATTAAATTAAGCACCTCTTAATTATGGGAATTATACACAGAAAATTAAATTTTCACAGCATCTTAATTAACGGGTGATCCAAGTAGAGATACTTTTTTCAATAGCCTTTTTTGACAGATCACGTGTGAGTCGTGTCATGCTGTCATGTTATTTTTGTTTAGTATTGTTTGGCATTTCATAATGGAAAGACTTACGCGTGAACAACGTTTACAAATTGTTCAACTTTATTATGAAAATTCACGTTCTGTGAGGAATGTGTTTCGTGCACTTCGCCCAACTTATGGTCAACATAATCGGCCTACTGTGCGTACTATTCGCAACACCATCACCCATTTTGAGACCCAGCATTCATTATTGTATAATATTCGACCGAATAGACCACGTCCAGCACGCTGTGAAGAAAATATAGCGGCCGTAGCTGAGAGTGTGCACGAAGACCGTAGAGAGTCGATTCGGCGCCGTTCGCAGCAACTCGGACTGACGTATGGAACGACTTGGCGCGTTTTACGTCAAGATCTTAAATTGAAAGCGTACAAAATACAGCTTGTGCAACAACTGAAGCCGCTCGACCTTCCCAAGCGACATCGCTTCGCTCTATGGGCTCTTGAAAAGTTCCAAGAAGATCCGACGTTTTCGAGGCAAAATTTGTTTAGCGATGAGGCTCATTTCTGGCTCAATGGGTATGTAAACAAACAAAATTGCCGCATTTGGGACGAAGAGCAACCTGAAGAGATTGAAGAACTGCCACTTCATCCAAAAAAAACAACGGTTTGGTGTGGTTTGTGGGCCGGTGGAATCATCGGTCCATATTTCTTTAAAAATTATGCCGGTGCGAACGTAACCGTCAATGGCGATCGTTATCGTGCCATGATAACCGACTATTTGATGCCTGAAATTGAAGCTCGTGATCTCGGCGACATTTGGTTTCAGCAAGACGGCGCCACTTCCCACACATCGCATCAATCAATGGACTTATTGAGAGAACATTTCGGTGACAAATAACTTCACGTTTTGGGCCGGTCGATTGGCCACCAAGACCGTGTGATATCACACCGTTAGACTTTTTCCTGTGGGGATATGTAAAGTCAAAAGCTTATGCCGACAAACCCGCTTCGATTCAGGCCTTGGAGGAAAACATCACGCGTGCCATTCGCCAGTTACCAGTCGAAATGCTCGAACGAGTGATCGAAAATTGGACTCAACGGATGGACCATCTGCATTTGATAGACATAATCTTCAAAAAATAAATGCCAAAGAATGTTCTTTCAAATGATAATAAACATTCTCCACTAAATTTGAATTTTCTGTGTTTTTTTCTTTAAAAAAGTAGGGAACCTCGAAATGGATCACCCTTTATATAGTTTACCTACATCTTTTATGGTTCGACAAAAAACAAACGACGTTTTTCATTGGCATATGCTATGGAATAGGCTATACAAATGCTTATTATAGATAAAACCCTTTAAGATATATATCTCTATCTATCTATATATCTTTATATCTAACATCAGATGATATTTCTGGAAATGTAATTATCTATAGAAAAAGATAGTAACGGCTCATTGTTGTCTTGCTTAAATCCTGAAACAACTTAAATGATTTTAACTGCCCTACCAATATTTTTTTGGAATAGATGTTAAATTATAGGTTCCTTTGCTTGATGAAAAATGTTCAGGTTAACCCGATAATGCATGCTATTTATTATTATTTTTGTACCTTATCACGTAGAGGTATATCAATGTTGAAACATAGAGAAATAATTTAGATGGAGATGTTGTGAAGTACATTTATTGATTGACTCAGAAACGCTGCTTTTTTTTCAAATTCAGGACGTAATACAATACGACTAATGATTAAACCAATCAAGCCAAAAAAAAAAACATACCAACATTGGAAGCATGTATTTATCTTATCCAATAGTGGACACCTACTGTTGATATCAGAGTTTCGTCTATTAGAATGTGGTTTCGAAAAGATAGCAAATGCAAGTAAAAAGTAGCCCTTAATTCTAATTTCATTCATACAAAAGTATCCGGACATTTGAAAGGAATGAATGCTCACTAAGACGCTTAAAAAAGAAAGATCTAGATAGCGTTATTGTGAGACAAATAGCTCAGTTTAAAAGGTGTACAGCTGTAAACTGAAGATTAAAATAAAAACATGAATTATTAAATGTAGATATTCCACTCCATTTCGATTGTCCTTTAACTTTTTTGAAGGACTATTTTTTGAAATATTGTTAGACACGCGAGGTGCAAACACATGCAATGACGCAATTGCAAGCTCACTGTATAATCTCTAGGCCAGTTGTGCTAAATCATATACCTCCATCATTCTATTCGACTATATAATGGATTTTTCATTTGTTGCGAAATGAAATAAGTGTATGTGTGTATAATTAAAATCGCAAAAGCTTAGCAATTAACAACAATCAACATCATCACACCATTTAAGAAACGTTTGCAGGATAAGTCCTCAAATAAAATGCACTGCAATACTGGCATCCACCCAGATGTGAAATGCAATGACAACCAACGTCAAATGAGAAGAAGAGTCAGTGATGGTAGTGAGGGAGGATGTCGACTGGAATATGAAAACAGAGAAAATATTATGCGATTGCATTTACAGGGTCACGGTCAAGGACAATTGTTTGCACACAGCCGCATTCAATGAATATACCTACAAGCAAAACTAAAAAAAAATAACATAAAACAAATTTCACATCCACCCGCACACGGTAAAGTCCTTTCATTTAGAAAATATGAAACTATTACACCATAGCGAGGATTTCAGCAAATCTGTGAAAATTGTATTTACCAGAAGCATCCATGGAGCGCGCTCCATTCTGGGTCAACATGCAGCTGTGTCTGGTTTTAAGCGGCTGGGAACACTTTCTATCCCGTGAATAGGGTATGCCAGTCACTCCATTTTGTAATTATAATCTTGTAACGATTTTGGCGGAGAGATCCAGCCTTAAATAGCCAGGACGTACAGCCACAGACAAAAGAATCCAAGCCCAGGAGCTAATTGGTTGTGACATTTTTTTTCTCCTTTTTGTTTGCACTTCTTTGAAAAGGCTGCTAGGCCAGCACAAGCCACATGAAGCTGAGTGTTCACAAACTAAAAACCCCATCGGGTTGCATTGTGAAATGTGCTACATTTCATGCTGTGCCTCACAGATCTTTAATGCAAGAGGTAAGTACACGAGTATTGTGGGAGATAATTCTAGCGTATCCCTTGCACTTTAGCTTCGACTTTTTGTTCTCGCACACAATAAAGGAGATCCAAATGGAAGGATTGTATTTCTTCATAATTTGCTCCTTGGTTTTAACACAATCCGACACAATGAGCCAATGTATGTTGCGCGACTGCTTGCACATGTGTGTGGTGTTTGTGTAAGAGTATCATTTGACCTTTCAAGTGGTTTCTAGCACTTGATTCTAAGCAGAATCCTTGGACTGTATGGGATTAGTTAGCTTGGCATTGAAAGTGTGCACTGTGCATGCATGTAGGCGAGATGCAAATACACCCGCGAGTGGCCTACCTACCCAACAATTCGTTTTTTTTTTTTTTTTTCGTTTGACCTTTGGTTATTGTTTAGTACTATGAACGTGTGTACCACACATACCATATACATTTATGCCGTCCTTTTAATGCTCACAATCTCGTTTGGAGTAAGAACAAAGTAGTTCATGGTCGAAGTGGTTCGTTGCTCGAATGATGCTGGTGCTGCTGCAGCTGGTTGAAGGATGACGAATGCTTTCTCTCATCGCATAATTGCACACAAAATAAAATGGATGTGACACAATTGCTCGTGGGTGTATTTTGTTTGTGAGACTTTCAAAAATAGGGCTCCTGTGTGTAAAATCCAAAAGTGGCAGTAATATTTAGATCAAGGATATTGCTCTTAGCACAAGGAGGCTGGTTCGAATTAGGTTGGAAAGTGTTTAACATTTGCTCAATTACATTGTTCAGTGGCCTCAAAATGGCAACAATAAAATATTTATGTGCTTTACAGCTACAATGAAAGAAGTCACGCTATAAAGTGGGTGGCGTTTAATTGTTGGTCATCGTGCTAAAATTGGTTTTTTTGAAATTAAGGTTTTCAAACTTATGTCTAATGATCAGACTAAATGGCGCAAATTTATAGTCAATCGATGTTTAAGTGTTTAACTCCGCACTAGTTAGCATCTACTTTAAATTAAAAGCTAGCTTTAACTTGTTTTCATCAACAGACACTTTTTAACGTGGCGCTAATAAATGTGTACTAACGAACGTACCTCTTAGAACTCTAAGTCAAACTCAACTAAAAAGTGACAGTTCTGACAATCAAACAAAAGCAATTTCAGTGAACACTCTCAAACACACCTAAAATTGACACTTTTTGACGACTATAATTATCAAAACGTGTTAGCACGTGATAAAAAAGATTTTCCTTAATCCAGCTTGGGCCAAATTTGTTTGGTTTAAACTTGACCCAAGCTGGATTTAGGAAGATCCAAGAGACTGATTTTTTGCTTTGGTTTAATCAAACAAATTCAGCCCAACCTGGATTTTCGAAGATCCAAGGGATTGATTTCGCTCACATTAGCGCCACCATAGGTGTCATCACTGGACACTGTCTCATAGGTTTGCACGCAGAAAGTGTATGTCCTCATTCAAAAGACTTTAGAAGGAGCTGTATGGACGAAGAGAATTAAGAAACAATAATTCATCTTCTTTGTAACCGCCCAGACCTTTCAAACAAAAGGAAGCTTAACCTTTGAGCTTACTGCTTTCAAAATCTCAGCGAATATGCAAAAACGGAATTGAGAAGTCGCCTCCGTTTGATTACATTTTCATTACATTTTCTTACATGTAGTATGACAATGCACCCAAAACTATTCTAAGTGTGCTGGCGAATCGCTGGGTGCACGACGGGGTCGTACTGAACTTTCTCTTTCACAGTGAGTTGGGCGTAATATTACATCCCAAGCATGAGAGAACTTGAAATGTGAAAGTTTATTTCAGACTTTAGAGGAATCGGTGACTTTGTGAAATAGTTAATTGGATAGGTATTTTGAGAATCGGGTTCTGCATATGTAAGTGCAAAAATTTTAAAATAAAATTAGATAATTTAGGTAATGCCGTTATAAACATTTCCAGCCGTATTAATAAAAAATGACTAATTTTCCTCTAATTCACGATTTATCTAATCTGTGGATTAAAAGTTAATTCATGAATTAAGATTTCTTATTAATAAGAAATAAATGCATATGTAAAAGCTGATTGACGTTTATTCACAAATCTATTACTGAATCTATTACAATCAGTACAAAATCCGTTGTCATCAGCTGTAATTTGTTTTTTTTTTCACTCCGTCGTCAATTGTCAAAGAAGCTGTTTGTGATAATTTGAACTAACGAAAAAAAATGGAGAATTGGTCTCAAAGCGATAAGTTATGTGTTAAATAATTTACAAAAATAAATGCAGTAAATAAATAACTTTTTTTATAGACTTTATTGCGGGAACTTTGTGCCGAACGGGTCGCAATAATTGGAATTAAGAATGTGAATACCAACACAAATCGGCAATGTAACCGATATGTAAGTAATAATAGAAACAAACTACGAATCCTTTTTGCATTTATAGTTTCAGTTCTATAAGTGAAATTCAGCGGGACGTCACCAGAGTGCAATTCCAATGAAGGAACATGAAAATTAAGTTGAAGGTGGCAGAGTTTTCATACAGAAGGGGGGAAAAAAGGTGGCGGCCCACCACCAAAATCACCAGACAGAGAGCACCAGGATCTGATCAAACTCATTAAAAATGAGTTCAAAATTGACTCGAATAAATTTGACAGCAATATGGCAGCTGTTCAAGTTTGTTTATTGTTAGTTGTTATACTTTTTTCATAATTTTTCTTTATTTATCATACTTGGTCAACAGTGCTAAACGCACCACCTAACTTCTGTTGTAGTAAAGAAAGCCTACTGAATAAGCTAGTCTTAGAAAAATAATCGCCAAGTAACCGGCTGTGCCAGGTTATCCCGAGCTTTCGAATGGAGACTAGATACAGTCTACCCATGAATCTTTAACAAATCAATAAGAAACCCATTTTCCAGGATGTGATTCATACTCCGGTAGGAATCTAGACACAACCTTCTACAGTGGCAACCCTATGATAGATTCCTTCTGTCCCTATAAATCCCACGAAATCGATGGTATTATAACGATCGTGCTTCAAAAATCGAGGCACCTCGTAACAACTTTCTTCACAAATTGTTTGTTGGTAGTTTAAAATGCAGATACGTTTCTGTATTTATCCCTAAAGCCGGAAAGCCTACCCACACGACTGCGAATGACTTTAAGGCCCTTACCGTAAGTCTTACTTCCTTCGTGTTAAAAACAATTGCAGTTAAAAAAAAAACCTTGTGAAAAACAACGTGGACTAATTTCTAATGCATATTATTGGAAGTATGCTCAAATGAAATACAAATTTTTGGCGCAAAAGGCTAGTTAGTAATGGGTGATCCATTTCGAGGTTCCCTACTTTTTTAAAGAAAAAAAAAAAAACACAGAAAATTCAAATTTAATGGAGAATGTTTATTATCATTTGAAAGAACATTCTTTGGCATTTATTTTTTGAAGATTATGTCTATCAAACGTTGACCGTTGCTACGTCGCAGATGGTCCATCCGTTGAGTCCAATTTTCGATCACTCGTTCGAGCATTTCGACTGGTAACTGGCGAATGACACGCGTGATGTTTTCCTCCAAGGCCTGAATCGAAGCGGGTTTGTCGGCATAAGCTTTTGACTTTACATATCCCCACAGGAAAAAGTCTAACGGTGTGATATCACACGATCTTGGTGGCCAATCGACCGGCCCAAAACGTGAAATTATGTGCTCACCGATATGTTCTCTCAATAAGTCCATTGACTGATGCGATGTGTGGGAAGTGGCGCCGTCTTGCTGAAACCAAATGTCGCCGAGATCACGAGCTTCAATTTCAGGCATCAAATAGTCGGCTATCATGGCACGATAACGGTCGGCATTGACGGTTACGTTCGCACCGGCATAATTTTTAAAGAAATATGGAGCGATGATTCCACCGGACCACAAACCACACCAAACCGTTGTTTTTTCTGGATGAAGTGGCAGTTCTTCAATCTCTTCAGGTTGCTCTTCGTCCCAAATGCGGCAATTTTGTTGGTTTACATACCCATTGAGCCAGAAATGGGCCTCATCGCTAAACAAAATTTGCCTCGAAAACGTCGGATCTTCTTGGAACTTTTCAAGAGCCCGTAGAGCGAAGCGATGTCGCTTGGGAAGGTCGAGCGGCTTCAGTTGTTGCATAAGCTGTATTTTGTACGCTTTCAATTTAAGATCTTGACGTAAAATGCGCCAAGTCGTTCCATACGTCAGTCCGAGTTGCTGCGAACGGCGCCGAATCGACTCTCTACGGTCTTCGTGTACACTCTCAGCTACGGCCGCTATATTTACTTCACAGCGTGCTGGACGTGGTCTATTCGGTCGAATATTATCCAATAATGAATGCTGGGTCTCAAAATGGGTGATGGTGTTGCGAATAGTACGCACAGTAGGCCGATTATGTTGACCATAAGTTGAGCGAAGTGCACGAAACACATTCCTCACAGAACGTGAATTTTCATAATAAAGTTGAACAATTTGTAAACGTTGTTCACGCGTAAGTCTTTCCATCATGAAATGCCAAACAATACTAAACAAAAATAACATGACAGTATGACACGACTCACACGTGAACTGTCAAAAAAGGCTATTGAAAAAAGTATCTATGCTTGGATCACCCGTTACCTAGGGTCGAGCTTTCTCACAACCATTCATGTGTGCGTGTGTACTTCTTGCAAGATGGCGGAGGTCCCGCCATCGTCATAAATGAGTTGCCTAATAAGCTACAACGCAATGGGGTAGAAGTCATAGCCTACGCAGACGATGTAGCGATACTAGTTTAAGGGAATTCGTAACCACTATTAGTTAGTTGTCGAGCATGCATTTAAAACTCCAAACGAGTGGACAAAACAATGTGGGCTTGACATCAAACCCCCAAAAAACAGACCTCCTTCTATTTACTAATAAAACTTAGCGGTTACCCAAGGGACTGCCATCAAACTGTTCCATAGCGACAAATATATGGGTGGTATTCAGAAAACTCATCTAAAAGCTAAATGTGTGCGAACGCATAAAAAAGGACACAATAGCAGTCCAAACAGTAACCGTTTATTCGGAAAAAACTGTACTGATCTATATTAACATATGGAGGACTTGTCTGGTGGCAATTCACAAATAAAGTCACCCATCTAAAAAAATATGGCAAATGTACAAATGATAGCATATGTAGCCATGTGAGCGCTACGATTTTTTGCAAAATTTTGCAACAATTCTGGTAATGGGGGTCATTACTTGCATTAACACATTTTTTTTAGTTTTCACATAAATCGCATATGTAGCCAGATGGAACGTTCCAACCTGATCATTCAGCGTGAACCCTATCTGCACAGCGTGTGCACCCGTTTCACATTTTGTTGTTGCATCTAAATTCCCCACTAATTTATTTCTTGCTATTATCTCCTTAAGAGTCACCTGAGTTATCACTCGGATGTTGACTCTTGAAGAATCGTTTTCGTAACCTTCCGAATCGCTTTTCTTTTGTTGTCAGGCACTGGCAAAAACTTTTTTTCCTCCTTTTTTTATCAGCCGCTGTTTTAAGTTCTTTTTCTTCTAAAATTTGATTCATAGGTGTCGATGTTATCAGAGCAGCGTGTTGTTTATCCCTTCCACCGTTCTTGTTGGCACTGGGAGATCTTTTATGGTTTCGTTCAAGGCAGAAAATGAAGTGGATGGGACCAAAATCGGCAAGTTCTACGATCTTTGCAAAAAAGGGATTGGAGTTTGTTCTCTAACTGGTTCGATGATTTTAAGTAAGTCTTGGTCAGAAAAGACGCACGGATTGATCGGGAAAATTCCAGTTGGTCTAAACCCAGATTCTCCTTTGGAAAGAGACGCAACGCTAGCAAACGCTTTTCGAATAACGGAAGCGAAATCTTGTGGTGTTATTTTTTGCCCAAGAAAAGATTTCATATGCAAATTGCATTCTTTTAAATTTATGAGCTGCTTTTAATCTTTTAATGGACCATAAAAAATCACATCTGGTGGCCGAATCCTATGGGAGCTATGCGGTTGAATCGAGATCATTATTATTTTGTTCTTGCGACAGTAGTCGTAGGCTTGAAGCGTTATGTGGATGGAATGGTTGTCAAGGATTATGAAAACTTTTTCTTCGTTCGTTGGTTTAGCATGCTTAGCGAAGTTCTTTAGCCAATCTGAAAAAAGGTCTTCTGTTATGCACCCATTTTTTCAGAATTTGTAAAGTGCTCCAGGTGGCCCCCACTTTGTCAGGGCTAGGAGAATGCCTTGCACGAGGAAAAATGAACATTGGTGGAATAAAACCTCCGACAGCGCTCATAGCACATAAGGCCGTAGCTGGTTATAGATCCAACACTTTTTTGACAAGTTTCTGCCAGAACTTTTTCAAGGTCCTGGACTGTAGAAAATCCAGTTTCATATTTCGCGGTTGAAATTTAAATTTGTCCATCACGTCCTCCAGCATCTGGTATAGTAACTCCACTTCTTTTCGATTGAATGCAGTGGCACTGCTGAGGCTAGTTCTTTGGCCTGTTCGAACTGATATTTTATTTCGTTTTTTTTAAGTTTTCAAGCCATTGCTTCCCGGTGGTTTTGGAGGACTTATCGTAGTTGTTGGCTATGCCATGAATTTCCGGGTATTGGTGAGCAACTTTCTTCAATTGTAATGACGTGCACCAATACAATATTTTGGCACGATGTTTGATCGGTGTTGCAATTACATTTTCCTGGTTATTGTTAAAAACGGTATGCCGCTCCAGAGATGGCTCACAGAAGTTTTCCTTTTTTAGGCGTTCTTGCAGTGTCGTAAAAGCTATTTTAGCAGAATTGGCTGCGGTAAGAATTGACAAACCCTTTTAATTACCTTTTTTTTGGCGTCGTTAATAGCCACCCCCAACAACGAACCTCGGCTTGCTTTCTATAAACCAAACGTAAATGAGAAGTACAGAACCGAAAAATGCTGTTTTTTTTTGTGTTACGTTGTCGTTCGTTGTTACCATTATTTTTCAAAAGTATTGGTTGCTTGGTGACAATATTAGTTTTACGTAAATGAAGGTAGTTATCATCCACAAATTCCAAATGATGCATATGCCCGTCAGGCCAGAGAAGCCTAACATATTCTTTATATCGCCCTAACAAAATTGAAAAGATTTTCAACAATGGAATCTCTTACCTGTAATCCCACTCGAAAACATTATAGAGTTCTTAGAAAATACCTCAACTGGAACTAAAGCTACTTGACTACTGCCCAAATGTATGTCAATGTAACTAAATATGAAACCAAAAAACACATGTTCCACATTTTAAGAGACCAAACCAATTGGCTTATGTAAATCTACCTATCTTCTAAAAAATCAATTCAGCATTCAATATTTATTCTCCAGCAGCTTTAATTATTCAGAATACGAGGAACAATCGCTTAAGGACATCTGCGCTTTACAATTCTCGTAGTTATGACAACATTCGTATTTGACATTTCCATTCAATCCATCTCATACACATTTTCAAATGCAATTCATCATCATTCTCTCTGTTCAGCACAAAGGCAAACTTCAAATAAATCCACATTTATATATGAGGAAAGAAATCCATCCAAAGGAAGATGCACAAAGCCAAGTGACCTTCTGCATGTGCATTGTTGGCCTAGATTGTCATCGGCTAGCAATTTAAAAATGCGAATTAAATTACATAGAAAGGACGACTGCTACAATGCTGACGACTAGGCACAAACAAGAAGTTTATAACATCGATCGATATCATACTCAAAAGTGTGCAAAGTTCTACATCTGGTCTTGAGGTTGACACATATTTTGAAATTGGATTATAGCGTACTCAACAGCCGAAGGCTTATCATACTTTCTGACAACATAATCCCAATCAAACACAAGTGTTTTAAAAAAAAACATGCCTATTATATTTGTACGTTCATCTCCTTTAAGGACTTGGCTTTATTTTAAATATTTCGGTCAAATTGGGTATTTTCATATGAATATATTTTTTTTATTTTCTCACTTCTACAGGGCGTGAATTAAAATTGCACACGAGACGTACAAAACCCCAAATGCTGGAAGGAAAATGTCCCCATTTACAGATATATTCATATGATTTTGTCGTCCTTTTTTTTTGTGTAGGTACTTTATGTACATAACTAATTCAATGCATATATTTATATATAACAGTAGCGTTGCAGGAATTGTTTGCCGCCAGCAAAGTTGCTATTGCTAACAAATGTACTGAAGCAAAAAAAAATTATAATCTGCGAAAAAATGGTTCTTCTCATTTATTTTTTAACGAAAATGCACGTTGTTGTGGAATGGGATTGGGTTTTGCTCGCATTCAAGTAAACAGATTCAGGGTGTTTTTTTTTTTAATGGCCCTTTTGATATTATGAACACGAAATCGCCGTACATCTAACGAGCTAACATTTTCACAAAAGATGACAAACAAAGGATAGCTAGGTATTTTTGTGCATTAGCTTTTTGGAAAGGTCAGCCATGTTGCTGAGAACCATTTTGGAGAGGCAGACGAATACACTGAAAGTTTAAACTAATTAATTTTCTTGGAGTAAACATTTAAAGTGATTTTAGGTGTGGTTTCTTGGAAGTGATTTTAAAAGGTTTTTCCGACGCCTTGAAATTTATTTGCTTGTAATTAATTCGTTTGACTGAAAAGGACATTCGCAGTGTGGTGGTTGTTTAGGATATTTGCAGTTTTTTAAACATATAAAATATAAATGCAAGACCGACTCGGGATTTGAAGCGAACTAAGGGTTTGCGAACAAAGGGTTTGTGAAAAGCTAATTATCTACTGACCAATAAGGAAGTTTTAAAATTTGTTTATACCAATTTACTTCAATCTATTAGTTTTCATTCAAAAGTGACGGTTGTAGGGGAGATACAGAGGGGCGTTAACTTTTATACAAAATTGTATTTATTTTGATCTCAAGCACTGACCATTAGATACAGGTCTTACCCAATCGGATTTGACTTGCTAAACTTATAAGTGCGAGTGTTGAACACAGAAATAAAAAAAATATTAGCATTTAAAAACGCATTGAATATCCGGTTTTGATATATTCAGGTTACGAGTATCATGCTAAACACAAAGGAAAACAAGGTTTGTATCTGCACCTGGAATTTTAATACATGTCTCGACGAACTTTTAGCGGAAGCCCTAACCTGTGGCAAAACCTTGCCATACAGTAAATACGATGTGTTCAGGGTGATCGGCATTTTTACGGTCCACGCTATAGTTAGCGATCAAAATAGGCAAGATGTCTCCGAAGACAATCAATCTCAAATTCAACAACATAAGACTTATATGCGCCTAAACTCTGAAGGACAAAAATATGACTTTAAGAGGACTGTTTCTTCTAGTTCCTGTAAAAAAACTTATGAGGGACTAACAGAGTACGATGTTAAAATCTTGCTGGTGGATTTAAATGGTAGTTAAAGCGATTATATGAAACCTTGAGTTTTCACCTAGCATATGCCTACGAACTTCAACTCTTAGCCTTCACGTGCCTAGTAAGAAAATAACTCCCAAGCCTTCAGTCCCAGTTAAGTGGACAAAGTGGTGGACAAAACTAAATGAGCAGCTTCGACATATTCGGATAACAGGCCATTAAGGAATCTCAGGGGTGAGTCGACCCCTTGAACAGAGATGGCGGCGGATGAGCCCGGCAGCGCTCAGTCCCGTAGTCGATACTGATATCCTATCCAATGAATTGGAACTGGCCCTCCAGGTCGGAAGTTGTGTGTTAACTACACACGAAAAAAAAACTCTTGGTACGAAGCAATCAATAGCCTCGAAAAGGACTGATTTTAGACTTGACGAACATGCTAAATGAAAAAAGGACAACGACGTTCGTATCCGAAGCTGGAATGTGAGAACAATTAACAGGAAGTGTGCACTCAGACAGCTAGCGGAAGCATTAACCTGCTACAAAGCAGACATTTCTGCCATTCAGGAAATATGATGCGATGAGCCGGACAAAAAAATGTTGAAAAACTGTAACTACTGCGGACTGTGTCCGAATTCGCAAGCATAAGCATTTTATGTGCTCATGCTCCGACGGAGGAAGATGGTGGTATGTATAGCAAAAGACTGCTTCGACGAGCTCCTTGGCAAAACTTATGCCTACAGACGTTCGCAGCTGAGATCGAGGCCAACAAGGCTAAGCTATAGGTAAGGACTAGAGCTGCTATTGAGCTCAATCGGCAAAGAAGAAGGGAAGAACACCGGCTTTTCAGAAAGAAGAAAATCAAGAAAGAAAAGCAAGATGAGCAAGCTATCGAGAATATAGACAGGTGTCAATTCAGGAATGATGTTGTCAAGATACAAAGCTCAAACAGCAGATTGTCGGGAAAGAACAAGGAAATATTGAAGTTGAGACACAGTCAATGCTGATGATGAGGAACAATCTCCTGCTATTAGGCAGAACGAACAATTAGATATTGGCGACAACAGCGAAAAGACGACCTAAGTGAATTGAGGATAGCAATATCTAAACTTAAGTTAAATAAGGGTGTCAAAAATGAAGGCTTTTCCGACGAGCTTTGTAAAGCCGCGGGGCATCCAATATATGACCCTGATCATCCCAGTACTGCTCTTCGGCGCGCGCTGAAGTATGGACCTTATCAAAAGTGGATGACGAAATTCTTGGTCGTTTTGTGAGAAAAATTCTTCGAAAAATCCGTGCTCCCGTTTGCGTTGACGGGGTATGGACATAAAAATTCAACCAAGAACTATACGAGCTGAACAGCAAAATACTTGGTCAGAAAACTCCTTATTGGACGGTTAAGTTGGGTAGGACATGTAGAACGAATGTTTACCAGTACTCCGGCTCACAGAGTCTTAGATTCTCAGCCAGAAGTCGGAGTTAGTAGGGAAAGACCTCACCTTAAGTGGCGCGCACAGGTAGAAACCGACCTCAACCAATTTGACTTGCGCAACTGGAGGCTGTTCGCCAAGGAACAGGCTAATTGGAGAGGCATGTCGGTTGAGCCTAGGTTCATTTCGGATTATTGCGCAACTTAAGTAAGCGTTTTTTGGAGGTAGGTTTTTCAAATAGAGATAAAACTGACATTTTGTGGCAACTCTTATGTCATTTATGTTCAGTTTGGTTTGCCATTTCATCATGAAATGGTTGACTAATGAACAACGTTTGCAAATCGTGCAAATTTATTTCGATAATAATGGTTCAGTTCGCGAAGTTTACCGCAAGCTCCGTCCATTTTATGGTCGACATAATAGTCCATCAGAGCAAATAATTCGATTTACCATGGAGAGACGTCGAAAAGTATGCATCGAAGAACGATTGCCGCTGTAGAGCGACCCGCATTAATCGATTCGCAACCGTGCACAGCAATTGAAACGTTGACCATCAACTTTATGGAAGATTCAGCTTGTGCAAGAATGAAAGCAGTGAGACCATGGAATGCGTCAATCTCATTTTCGGCCGGATAGATTTCATCGCAAAATTTTGTTCAGTGATGAGGCTACTTTTTGGTTGAATGGCTGCGTCAACAAATAAAGTTGCCGCGTCTAGAGTGGAGAGAATCCATATGAGACCCTTGAGAGGCCATTCTATCCACAAAAACTGACTGTTTGGTGTGCAATATGGGCTGGTGGAATCATTGGGCCATACTTCTTCTAACATAATGCTGGAGAGTCAGTTACCTTTAATGGAGACTGGTATAGAGCCATGATAACCGACTATTTTGTTCCCGAATTGGATGACATGAATGTGGATGAGATGTGGTTCCAACAAGACGGCGCTACATGCCACACAGCACACGTCACAATCGATTGGTTGAAGGAAACATTCGATGAGCGCATAATTTCGCGGAATGGACCTACTAATTGGCCACCAAGATCTTGTGATTTGACACCAATGTATTATTTTCTTTGGGGATATGTGAAGTAGCTCGTCTACGCCAACAAACCAAAAGCGTTAGGGTACTTGGAAGCCAACATTCGTGGCGTTATTGCCGACCTACGGCCCAAATGCTCGAAAAAGTCATTGAACCAGCCGTGGCGGCCACATGCCCGAAATCATATTTAAACCTTAAACCCTTTTGCAATGAATTTAAGGATTCGAACATCCAACAATAATAATAATATCCCTTTTGATTTTGCCTAGAAATTTGCAAAATATGTACTTCTCAAACTATAAGCCGCAATTTGAGTGCTGCGTTTCTTCCACCAGCAAGAAAACCCTCAGTTTGATGAAGAATCCCGACCATGTAGAACAATTTCTTGCAATCAGGAAGGATTTAGACAAGGTGATGTTGGCATACTAGAGTTGGAGTTGGTAGGCATTGACTGAGCTGAAAGGCCTTTCGTTATTATATAATCGGATTGACTAACATTTGTGAATGTGGTTAGATACTACTACATCATACCGTTAATGGAGAAAACCAAAACCCACGATTACATGTCATACTATAAGACTTTTCGGAAATATACTAGTATCACAATAAAATACCCGAAAGATTTTACGCATGGCGTAAAACAAGTGCTTTTGCTCTGTATGGCACACGTGTGACTGGGACTTGTGTGCTGATCATTTGTTTGGAGTTTCTCACTAGGCTTTTCAATTCTCTAAATATTGCAAACCAAACTGACTGAAGTATGTCAACAACTGGGCGCATCGGTTTAAAACTTCAAACAATATCTGAAAATCTGTGATATATCGCAGTACGTGTACTGGATACATATAGTACTTGTATAGCTGCTGAACCGATTCATTAAAGGATTCATTAACCTAATTTCAGTCTGCATCCTGTATCCTGGCTTTCCCATTTTCGATTATCGGTTTATTCCACAGCTCATCAGATTATGTATCGAAAGTGGGGTGAGAATTCCAATCTGATGTTGTGTGACGAGCACTCTGGGTATTGTTTTATAATAATAAACGCAGGTCATGCTTCTCTCTTCCCTTTTTTAAAATGTTTAACTCTTTAATGCGACCACTGAAATATGTACAGTATTCGTTGAATTGTTCTGTGTGTAAGCATCATAAGTTCTTCACAACTAAATGATATCCTTGGAGTCTGTGGCTAGGCAGGTACTCTGTCGGAGGAGAAGTATTTTATGAAGTGGTAACAGCAACTAAGGATGGTTGAACGACTGACGTCAAGGGTCCTTATGGGAGTCTGATAACATTTTCATTCCAGTGTGCAAGCTAACTCAGTAACTTTGAATCCCCGCAGTGCATTTAATATATTCCCTAAACCTGAGAGTTTTGATGTTTGTATAAAAAATTTTATCTGTTAATTTAAGTTGTTGTAGGCGACTAAGAATCTGAAAGTAAAAACATCGGTCTATGTGTTCTAATCAAAGTGAATTTAAAACATATGAGAGGGCTACAATTCGCTGTGCGAATCGTTGGATAACCTATCCTATCCTCCATTAATAATTAATGTCCCTGAAAAGTGGGCGTTGCTAAAAACTGAATGAATCTTGTGCAGACCGTTTATCTAAAGCTTTATGGTTCAACGAAAACCTACGTTTTTCTATGTGCTATGGAATAGGTTTAACAAACCGTTTTCATAGAGTAACGCTCCAAAAAGTGGACTTGGGTTAAAATGTTATAAAGACGAAATGTTCATATTATTACTCACGAAATATTTTCATCGAAAGTTTTTTTGAGTTTTCCTATAACTGTACCAAGAAAACGTCTTCAAAGAGTAGGTGTGGCTTATATCGATGAAATATAGATATTACGATTGTCTTAATATGCCATCAAGACATTTTTCCAAAATTCTCAACCGTTTGGCCAAAACAACATTTTTCTGAAGAAAAAAAAGTCTATACTTGTTCTGCTTCATCAGAAAGAGAGTTTTTATAACAAATTTCATCACTCTAGTCCGAAATTTAAGGCCCACAAATCGGATATGGTATCCGAGGTATATTTATCCGAATTAGTTCTCTATGTTACAAACTTAATGTCACCCCTATGGGATAGGATATAGAAATACATCAGTGAAGCTTTCTAAGGTTTAAATACCAACTATGATTTCCTATATTTATGGTCCTGTAATAACAGGTGGACCAAAAGAGATCACCCTATTGGAAGATGCTCTTATTTTTGCAAATGGCCGCCAATGTCAAATCTGTTTTGACATTTGTAGACGTAGAATACAAGTGAACAAGCCATGGAGCGATAATCTCCCCAAGAGCGCGGAATAATCGTGTCTACTTTTTTGCGTAACAATTCGTCTGTATTGTTGGCGCAGCGCGAATTCCGTCGCCAATTCCCCGGCCGTCCGACACGCAAACACTGCGCCGTTTGGCCACTAACCTTGAAGAGTATGGCACACACGAGACGTTGTCAAGAGTGGCCGGCCCGGAGCGCCCGTTGTGCTGAGAATATCGCCGATGTTGCCGAGGATGTTAAACTGTCGCCGAAAACATCAACCAGACGCCGTGCTCGCAATTAGTCATCAGCCGGTCGTCCCTAAGGCGAATTTTGGTCAAAGACTTGCGCTTGTTCCCGTACAAAGTCCAGTCCCTGCATCAGCTGCTGTCTGTCGACCGCAAATCGGGTGTAACCTAAGCCCAAGCCATCCTCAATCTCAATCTCGAACAAAGTGGATGATTTTTTGAAAAAAAAACCGAGTTTTTTCTGCTTCAACCGGACGAATTAGGGCTGGACGAAATGTGGTTCCAACATGAAGGAGCAACGGCACACACTACGCGAGACACAACCGATAAAAATGAGATCCAATCAACATCGGACAACAATCGGATGACTTCTTTTGGCCCACCTTGTATAACGTGTTGTATACGAGATATCGGACTTACACTAAATGGCCTATCAACTTCTGCTATTAATTCGGACCTGTAATGTCAACAACAATGTCAATAGGAGACGAATTATGTTCCACCAGGACTCCCCTGTAGCTCTGGGAGCTTAGTTGGTTGTTTCTTATAAATCCAATTTTATAGTTAGTTCGAATCTGACACTAAGTAATTCCACCTGTTTCTTTCTATTTTGGTGATGAACGTTTCAACTCAAGACAGGCTTGAAAAAACGAGAGCCATAATTATTTTACCATCAAAATGCCAACAAGTTTTCGAACAAAACTGCGCATTTGACCATTGAAAACTTTAGATGGACTAAGAAGTTGTTAGGGATTATAGTTTAACAACGAATTTACCGCAATTTAAGCACACCAATCCCTTCCGCCGGGTTTACTAATGAGGGTGCTTATCGCACTGAATCAATAGCTGTGGTTGTATTTTCCTTGTGTTGTTTAATCTTTTTAGTCGGGGAAGATGTGAAATGTTTCGGAAAACTTATGAATTCCTTTAATAAGCTTAAAAAAATGCAAGGAAAGTCCTCAACAAACATACATGTTTGTTAAATGCGTTTAAGATAGAGATGGACAATTATACAGCAATTATATCCAAATTAGTTGAGGGCGGCGAATTAATGGCTTAGACGCTTGGCCATAACCAAACACGACCTCATGCTTTATTGTTCCGAAGAAAGTTCTCTTACGGCCGGTTTGTTAAATGTCGGTGAAATTTTACAAACGGTTATTCCAGCCGATAAAAAAGCGTTTGTTCACCAAAAATTTAACCAGGGAATCCTGGTTAGTTAACCGTACAAATCTGTAGCCGCCTGATTTTGTTCGGTTAATGCCATTAAATCGACGTTTTTCTGGAATTTTGTTGATTCATGCTTGCTTTTGAGAGTGTGTATTACTTTTGACATGACATTCACAGAACAACGTACTTTACAGATTCGGTGAACTATTCGCGTGTTATCAAAAAAAACTTATTATATAATAATTAACATTACTAATAATATGGAGTGAGAAAATTTGTATGTATTCAAGCCCTTTATTTATGTATCGGGTTTTTCAACAGGGACGCTACAAAAGCTGAGCGACAGAGACAGCAAACGATGCCATATTTCTTGCCGCTCTTTTGACATTTCTCTTCATTAAGGTTTGCCATTTCATGATGGAAAGATATACGATCCAACAACGAGTCGAAATTATTAAAATTAACAACCGAAATTCGGAGTCATTGGCCTCAACGTTAAGAGCGCTACGTCCAATTTATGGTCGTCATAATCGTCCTAGCAGATCAACAATTGAGCGTCTAAATTTGTACAAAATGTTCCCGTGCCAGTGAGACAAAGAAGTGCCCGTAGTGTCGAGAATATTTTGGGCTGAGCAACAACTTGAAAATGATTCAGATTTTCATCGAAAAATCATCTTCAGCCGGCAGCGTCATTGGGCCGTACTTCTTCCGTGATGATCAAGACCGGCACGTTACTGTGAATGGGAATCGCTACCTTTCAATGATAACCGAATATTTTTCGCCCCAATTGGATGATATGGACTTGGAGGACACGTGGTTCCAACAGGACGGCGCCACAAGCCACACAGCGAATGCCACAATCAGTTTATTGGAAACCAAGTTTGGAGAACGTGTTATCTCACGAAATGGTCCAGTCGCTTGGCCGCCTCGGTCGTGCGATTTGACGCCATTTGACTATTTCTTGTGGGGCTACGTCAAGTCTATGGTCTATGCCAACAAGCCACCGACGATTGACGAACTTCGTACGAATATCGAACGTTAAATTGCAGCAGTATCGCCCGATTTATGCTTGAAAACCGTCGAAAATTGGGTTCAGCGTCTGGATTTCTGCAAGCGTGCCCGTGGTGGCCATGCAAAAGAAATCGAGTTCCATACATAATGGCATCGAACGTACTTTCACAGGAATAAAGAATTTCATTGATATCCAAAACCGTTTTGTGCTCTTATTAATAACAAATTTAGTTCTTTGGAAAATTGCATTTGGGATTCGTGAATAAGTGACGAGAGTGAGGACGTTCACTTATTGGTAGTTGTATCACCTATATGAACAATTCGATAATTTTAATGGGACGATGTTGATTTCTTCAGACATTTTAGATTGCGGAAGGAAACTGTGTATATGGAATACGAACAAAGTATCAAGAAAGTATCACGTGAAAGCAAAAAAACTCCAATGGCTGAACTTCTGACCGCACTTCGATTTTATGCATTCGTCAGCCTTTTGGTTTGTCCCATTATGTTCTTACTAGGGACGGATAGGTACTAGCTTTTTTGTGATGTTGATTTTTATATTATAGTCTGATATAGCCGGACATATGTAATAAAACTCATATCCCCTTTTTCACACATTTTTTTAATTGCATGTATATGTAATAAAACTCTTTTTTTTCACACATTCTTTTTGTAATTTTTGTATAAATTGAATATATCTACTTTAGAATACAAAAATTATAAATTGTGTTAAAAATATCAGCTGTTGTTGTTTTCTGAATTTTTCATTTCTGTTGCTTCGGATTCAGTCATTTTCGATTAACTTCATGCCTACCGGAACCAATTAGCGACGTAAATCGAGTTATTCCATGTGAATTGAATATAATATCGTGAATATCGAGGTATCATACGATACGCGGTATTCGTATCATTGGTGGCCGTACATAATATTTTTTACATCCTAAAATAAGGCGACATTTTTAATGAATACCGAAGTTTTATATAATATCTACATTATTCGTATTGCTTAATATTAGTAATATTTAATATTACTAATACATCAGTGCCATCCCTAGTTCTTACAAAAACCAACACAATAACACAAACAATATCAAATATAACTCACACAGAATGGAACGATTTATCGCACATCCAAGGTTAGGAAACAGAAGCGAAAAATCTAGTGAACAAACACTCTTCGGTAACCGCAGATTCTTAATCGTGGGTTAAGTCAAAACTTCGGTAACCTAACTGTCGATTTAACCTACAGTAACCGGCCCTAAACGTACAGAAAAATTTAATTGAATATATGATGATAGAAAACGGCAATACTTAATTTCGCAAAAGTAAAATTTTTATAGCAATTTATATATATATTTCATACTATAAAGACAAGACTGATATGGAGTTAATAACAAACGTCAAAAATGCAAACATGGCTCCGCTCTATAAATGTGTTATTTTCTTAACCAGGTACTTAGACTGAGTACCACATTGTTTCAAATTTCATTACCTAACAGAGATTAAAGAAACCTAAGAAATCCATTAATAAAGTTTTTGTGACAACGAATTGTAAACCAAGTTTTTACAGCTTAGAAAGTTCTCTTAGGCTAACCTCAAAAATACTCATCGTAAAATAAAGGTTCAAAGGCTCGAACTCTAGGATGCAAATCCGGGGAGACTCTCGATGAGGCCGTGTCCTTGTAATAATTTTTAGATCAAACAAAAAGTCTTGCACTTTGGAATTGTTTGAGGATCTGCCAAATGTTTTCAATATTGAGCGTACTTGCTATTATTATGCACTAAAGCCAAACTATGAAAATCGTTAATTGATTTAACGCCCAAATCCAAAAACTCTATAAAAATCCTTAAGATATCAATAACAACCAAATTTTAATCGAAATAATAAAACTGACAACTCAAAACTGGGTGCAGAAAAACGTGTTCTAGATTATCCACCTCAGCCTCGTGAAGCAAAAAGCCGAACACTTTTGCACGGCATATTTTGCATGAAACATGTGAAGCTATATTTTTGAGTTATTTGCTGTTCAATTGAGACTAATTTAACAAAGCTGCTTTTAAACGGCTCACATTTACGAAATACGATTGGATGAACTTTGCAACAGGACGTTGGAACACCATTTACTACGGATCTTGTTACACCATATAGCTAACGATCAACGTATCGGATGTTTCAAGGTCGCTTAGGAATTTTGCATGAATATTAAACGTGAAACCTGACAGAATACTGTACAGCACTGTCGTTGCTGAAAAAAAGAAAAAGAATTTACAATATTAGGATACCAATATAAGCTAAAATAAGCCAAATCAGGTCGGAAGAAAGTATGCCTGAAGAGTGGAACCTTGCCCGGTCCACAAAAAAGGACACCTTCTTAGCTGCGCCAACTACAGAGGCATACGTCTCCTCAACACCGCATACAAGATCCTATCTGCCGTAATATGTGAACGCCTGAAAACGTTTACCAACAACCTGATCGGCCCTTATCAGTGTGGTTTTAGGACAGGAAAATCCAAAACCGATCAAATTTTCACACTTTGGCGGATCCTGGAAAAAACCCAAGAAGTCCAAATCGATACCCACCACATATTCATCGATTTCCAAGCCGCATACGACAGCATTTATAGAGACGAACTATACAGAGCCATGTCTAGTTTTGGTATACCGTTTGTGTAGGATGACGAACCTCGTCCGTCCATCAGGGTCGGAAACGACCTCACCGACACATTCGATACCAAAAAAGGATTTAGGCAAGGCGATGCGCGGTCATGTGACTTCGTGCAAAACTCACAAGCCAACACCAGACGTAAAATTTTCCAAAAATTCGGTAGAACTACTAGCATACGCCGACGATATTGACATCATTTGTAGGACCCAACGTGATGTCATAGCCACGTTTACTAGTATAGAGAAGGAAGCGGCAAAGATGGATTAAGCAGTAAATGAGGGCAAGACAAAGTACATACTGTCAACACGAAAGGACACACAACATCGACCAATCGGACAGAACGTCACCATTGACAGATATAACTTTGAGATAGTACGGGACTTTGTGTATCTCGGCGCCGCTATTAACTCTGACAACAACATCTCGTCAGAAATTAAACGAAGAATTACTTTTGCCAACCGCTGTTTCTTCGGGCTAAGAAGGCAATTCAGTAGTAAAGCCCTCATTCGAACTACTAAGGAGATCCTATAAAAGACCCTGATCATCTCAGTTCTGCTTTACGTCGCTGAAGCATGAACCGTCTCAAAAGCGGATGAAGAAATCCTTGGTCGATTTGAGAGGAAAATTCTTCAAAAAATATTCGGTCCCGTTTGCGGTGACTGGCTATGGAGACCAAGATTCTACCAAGAACCATACGAGCTGTACAGCGACATACCCGTGGTCAAAAAACTCCGCATTGGACGTTTAAGATGGCTAGGACATGCAGAACGAATGGACAGCAAAACTCCGGCTCACAGAGTCTTCGATTCTTAGCCAGACGTCGGACGTAGTAGAAGAAGACCTCGCCTTAAGTGGCGCGCACAAGTAGAAACCGACCTCAACCAACTTGTATTGCGCAACTGGAGGCAGTGAGCAAAGGACCGGGCTAATTGGAGAGGCATGTTGATTGAGGCCCAGGTTTATTCCGGACTGTAGCGCCACTCTAGTAAGTAAGTAGGATACCAATATTCGAAATTAAGTTAAGCATAGCTCTGTTGTATAATGGCATTGTTGCCAAGGTGCTTCAAAGAACGGGTTCGGTAACTACAGGAGCAGAACAGACAAAAATGAAAAATACATTAGGAGCTTTTTTGGCGCTAAAACTAATTATGTTGAATTGTTACAAACGGTAATATTTAGTAATACAGATAATCAATTTCATTCAATTTCACCAAATAATTTGCAAAAAATCTTTTTTTTTTCTTACATGGCCTAAGTCCAAAAAATCGTTAAATGGATTTTCTCGAAAAAAATGGGAACCTTTGCAGTTTTGTTAAAAGCATTATGTATGGAATTCGATTTCTTTTGCATGGCCACCACGGGCACGCTTGCAGAAGTCCAGACGCTGAACCCAATTTTCGACGGTTTTCAAGCATAAATCGGCGGATACTGCTGCAATTTAACGTTCGATATTCGTACGAAGTTCGTCAATCGTCGGTGGCTTGTTGGCATAGACCATAGACTTGACGCCCCACAGGAAATAGTCAAACGGCGTCAAATCGCACGACCGAGGCGGCCTAGCGACTGGACCATTTCGTGAGATAACACGTTCTCCAAACGTGGTTTCCAATAAATTGACTGTGGCATTCGCTGTGTGGCTTGTGGCGCCGTCCTATTGGAACCACATATCCTCCAAGTCCATATCATCCAATTGGGGCCAAAAATATTCGATTATCATTGAACGGTAGCGATTCCCATTCACAGTAACGTGCCGGTCTTAATCATCACGGAATAAGTACGGCGCAATGAAGCAGCCGGCCCATAAACCACACCAAACCGTAATTTTTTTGGGATGCAATGATGACTCATGGAGTACGTGTGGATTGCTGCCTGACCAATACCTCATATTTTGTTTATTGACGAAGCCATTCAGCCAGAAATGAACCTCATCGCTGAAGATGATTTTTCAATGGAAATCCGAATCATTTTCAAGTTGTTGCTCAGCCCAATTCACGAACATACGACGCTTCTGGTGGTCAAGCGGCTTCAGTTCTTGCGTCAATTTAATCTTGTAAGGATGTAGGCCAAGATCTTTTCGCAAAATTCGCCACAACGACGTCACAGAGATGGCCAACGCTTGAGAACGACGTGTGAGAGACACATTTGGGCTTTCTTCAACTGAAGCCTCAGCGGCAGCGATATTCTCGACACTACGGGCACTTCTTTGTCTCAATGGCACGGGAACATTTTGTACTGTGCCTGTGGATTAAAATTTTTCCACTAGACGCTCAATTGTTGATCTGCTAGAATGATTATGACGACCATAAATTGGACGTAGCGCTCTTAACGTTGAGGCCACTGACTCCGAATTTCGGTTGTAAATTTTAATGATTTCGACTCATTGTTGGATCGTATATCTTTCCATCATGAAATGGCAAATCTTACTGAAGAGAAATGTCAAAAGAGCGGCAAGAAATATGGCGTCGTTTGCTGTCCCTGTGGCTCAACTTTTGTAGCGTCCCTGTTGAAAAACCCGATACGAATAGAATCTGTTAAGTAGTTTAATCAACATCGTAAGAGCCGTTTTAAGAAAGTTGACGTTATGTGTTTTTTTTATATGGCAGCTCCGTTAATAAAATGCCTAAAATAAAAGCAATGGCCTAGAATTATGACAAAAAAACACGTGGATACAAAGTTTGAAGAAAATCAGTAAAGTCGTTTAGGCTGGGGAGATTGACCTTTGGATGCAATTCCAAAAACGACTTCTTTGAATTACCCAATCAACATAATTTTAGAATCAATTTCAATCTAGAGATCGACAATTTTCACGAAAACAATATCTTTCTCTTTGTAAAAGAGAGTTAAGATAGCTTGGAATTTTGACCAAAACAACTGTGTATATGAAGTTTGAAAAATATCGGTGAATCAGGCATTACAGGCAGACAGACGGAATTTAAAAAAAAAACACTTTTTCAAGTTCCGCTATTATCGTTTTGTTAGAACAAATCAATTTCACGACGTCGAAATTTTTCACGATAACAATTTCTTTCGCTCTGTAAGCAAACGTACAAATAAAAGTGTAAAATTCTTTGATAGTGACACAATATATCACTTTGCAATATTCGATAAAGATAATAATGAACACTGGTTTACTAAGGAATTGAGTCTAAAGGACACAATCAAGATTGCTTTACAAACTTCAATACCAGAAAATAAAACGAAAACAATTACCCCAGAAGACAATTAAGTCCACCTCGTTAAGATTGTTAGATTTTTTTTTATATTTTGCATTGTTCTTGGAAGTTGGAAGCAAATTTTGCAAAGTTGAAGTAGCAGTAGAAGTATTGTAGTGCACATAGATTTTACACTGCGTCCTACCATTTAAAACTATATAGACAGTTGTTCAACATCTGTAGCTATATAATTTAAGAAAAGGAGGTATAGAGTTTTTTTTCATGCCTTCGGTCATATCAGCAATGACAAATATTTTCGACAATGAAAATTCGCTTTAAAAGGCATTCATATATGAAGAAAGTTCATGTTATTGTAGTTTAATACTTTTAATAACAATTCTCGTGAAATTTTTTACATCTCTTTGATTACAACGCACTAACTATCTCTGGTCTATTTTTTATCCCAAGGCCCATTTAGGTGGGAGAGTGACAATTGGTTACCCCCGTTCAATATAAACCCTTTAATCCCAATAACTTTATGTATTGCGAAACAAGAATGTAGATGCGTGAAGCGTTGAAACTAACGACGTTATCCATTGGTAAAAAAACAAAAACCTTTTTTTGATCAGATCTGTCAAAAGACCGATTTTGACAGATGTTGTGTTTAATTGGGCAAAAAATTTGTTTTTATTATCTCAGATCAATTTTGCAGATCTGGATTTACAGAGTTACCCCTCATTGCACCAACACTTATAAGAATGATAGCTGTCACTTAAACTAAAGTGATTTTCATGTTGATGCAATATTATTTCGGTTGTGGAAAAACTATTATTAACCATTAAAACTGTAACAGTTCGATGTAAATTATAAATTAAATCAAAAACAAGCAATCTGTGTTACTGGAAACTTGACAGATACACTGACACAAACTTTGCAGACACGATATTACACCAATACAAAGACAAAAATAATCAATCCGAACTTGTGTTCAATTGATAACAGAACAGATCAAATTTCAGATCAAAATCCAGATTTACCAATGCAAAACGCCATAAAGCGGGCAAACTAGGTTTAGAATATAAACGAATGCAAATATATGTGTACTGTCAACAAAGTGGACCGAACCTAAAAGTAACCAGCTATAGCAATGATGTGGTAAGAAACTTTGTATAACTTTGATTCTACATTACTTAGTGGTAAAAATATAATTGAATAAAAGAGTTCCTTCAATATGATCACTCGGAATTCGATAGTGGGTCATCTTCAATATTGTATGGTGGGAGGCAAAATCTTCACTGTCCGACATGCTTAGCCGAGCAAACGCAAGCGTGCCGAGGTTACCTTACCAACATCGAAGATAACTCTGTGGTCCACCCTAACAAATGAGCAAATGTAAAACTGACAACATGTGAATTCAACAGCATAGTGCTACGAATAAATACAAATTTTTGGGGCAACAGGCTCGTTAGTACAAAGGACATAGCTTTCTCACAACCATTCATGTGTGCGTGTGTAGTTCTTGCACGATGGCGGGACCTACTAATGCCGACTCCAAACGGCGAAGTTGAAATAAGCTGTCCTTGACAATTGAAACTACTCGGATGATTTGTCAGATCATCACGAGAGGAGGGCCAGTTAAAAATCATTATGGGTGCTGCTACGACTGGAAATCGAACCCAAACCTTATGCGCGGTAGTTCATCACACTATCCATCGCTCCACAGAGCCCGTGCTGCGAATACAATCCACAAATTCAGATAGACTTATGTTGCACTCATTGAAAATTCGATCACCATTAAAATGCGTACCACGTGACTTGTTTAATGGAATTTACAAGTAAAACATTTATTCAAACCACTAACGAGATGCTTTACAATCAAAAACCCGTTATAACCCATGTTATTGCTTTCCTGCAGGATATCGTGCCCCTTAATAATGCTAAGACTACTGACTATCACATATCCGCACAGAAAATAGTCAAGCGTTTCCTTCAACAAAACAATTGTTGCACGAGCTGTGTGACACTTTGCGTCGTCTTGTTGAAACCACAGCTCCTGCACATCATGGTTGTTCAATTGACTGAAACGTTCTGGCCAGCATCGTTTTTAAAGAAATACGGACCAATTAATGTACCAACCCATAAAGCACACCAAACAGTCAGTTTGTGTTGATGTAACGGTGTCTCAATATAAACTTTAGGAGAAGCATCAATCCAAATGCGGAAGTTTTGTTTATTGACGAATCTAATTCAAACAACAGTGGGCTTCATTGCTAAACGAAATTCGCTTATGAAAATTAGGATCAACGGCAATCTCGTTTTGGGTCCATTCACTGAATCTACGCCTTGATACGTGATCCTTTGGCTTCAATTCTTGCACGAGTTGGATTTTGTATGCACGCAAGACAAGATCTTTCCGCAAAATCTTCCATGAAGTGAATGAACACAAAACATATTCCTGTGCACGATGGCGGATAGACTGATTCGGGTATTCCTCTACGCTACGCTCTACAGCAGCAATAACTTCTTCTGTACGTACTGTACGACGTCTCTTTGGATGCGTATTAACATTTAGAGTAAACGTGGCGAGAAAACGTTCCATACTAATTCGAATTATTTGCTCTGATGAACGATTATGTTGACCGTAAAATGGACGTAGTGCGCGATATTTACGTATTTCAAACAGAAACATGGTTTTCAAAATAAATGTGCACAATTTGGAAGCGTTGTTCAGACGTCAGTCAAAATGCCAAACCAAACTAAAAATAAACCACAAGACAGCTGACGAAATGGCAGCCAGTTAAAATAGTGTTGCCAACCTAAAGTTCTCTACATATAAAAAAAACTTTACTAGATGGTCTCCGCATGAAAATGAATTTTTTCGTAACTTTGCTGATAGAAAATGGTGGAGTCTATATATTCATATACATGCAGCTTTCAGGGAAATAGTATCAGAGATATTCCGTCGTTTTATTTTATTTTATATTCAATGAGACACAACTAAATACTTAAAGCAATGTTTCCTTTAGAAATGTTTTAATCCAACCACAACAAACTTTGAACAGGCTTTATATTCTGTTAAATTGTCGCAATGAAGTTCTGTATCAAATTCGATCAAATTCCAAGGAGGTATCGACTTCCACATTCATTGGTTTATCAGCTACGACATTTTTGGGAAACAATTCTGCTGGATCAAGTGTTTTAATCTGGCTCACAAAACGCGTAAAAGAGCCGAACAACAAAAACAAAATTTCAGACCTACAATGGTGAAAAATTTGTTTGTGTTGGTTTTCAACATTGTTCTACCGCAAAAACTCGGTTGAAGAATTTGAGCCATTTTCTCTCTGTTTACCTCGGTACCCTCGCCGACAAAATCGGTTTCATACCAAAATATTCGCTCATGTGCGGAGGTCCATTATGAGGAACTATGATTATACGAATTGTAACTTAAGGCACGCTGCGCCGTATGACTATTGGCTAATGCAAGGTGCAATGTTCAAGAGCTATCCCCTATTGACTGTTCCGAGGATATAAGCGGTTGGATTGTCGAAAATGAAACCGATTCGGAACCGACTTGCTGCTGCAGAAGCAGGGGTTGAAATTCAAGCATTAAACATTTGCTTTTAATGCGATGTGCAAAACTTACGCGAGTCAGTTGTGGGAAAGAATTCTGAGTTAAAAAAGACACAACCAAACATTTCTCAATTTTATTTTAAACAATTAAAATTTGAATTTTTGTATTTTTTTATTTATAATATAAATTAAGTTATCAGTTTTGGTCTGACTGTGCAAGTCAGGTTTTTTTGTTATTCTAAGGTGTCTCTCATTTTGTCTCATTTATGCCGCCCACAATTTGTTGAGTCGATTATTGCAACAAACTCAATAAAAGCAACTATCCAAATTTCTATAAGTTGCTTTTACTGAGTCGAACTGTATATATTTAAATATTCAATTTGACTTAATAGAAATCTACAATTTTCCTTATTTCAAAATCTGTTAGTTTCTCGAAAAAAATAACTACATACATTGTTAGAATTTTTTAAGTTTAAAACGAATCGTAGAGCCAAAATTTACGTAATATTCAATTTTCATTTGTGGGTACCGTTTTAAAAACGGTTATGCTTAAAAAATAAAAACGGCCTTGAATTGTACCAAACAAAACTGCGTATACGAAAGAAATACAGAAAAAATTGGTCAAGAGGTTTGGTTGGAGAAGCCATTACGAACAGACGGACTAACTCGACGGACATAACTGCAAAAAACACTTTTTGGGATTCCCATGTCATCGTAATTGAATCGTTTATTTCAGGAACAACATAATTCAATTGGCATTTACTTTTAAGGAGCAACACAAAAACTTTTTAATATGAAAAAATTGCACAACACTACAAATTTTGAGTAAGAAAAGTTATAATTTGGCAGTTGCATTAGAAAACCGCTTAAATGTCGAGCTTTTTTTAAGTCTTAACAGGTTTTTAAGCCTAAAAAGTCGCGGTCGTTTCTGAAGTAAACGAACTGTTACCACAAACTTTCTTTTTTTTTTTTAGTTATTATTTATTATAAGCTTTAGAATTCTTTTTCACAAGCAAAAATACCAATACATACTCTTAAATTTTATTGTCTCCTGGTAGATAAAATTTAGTTTTTTTTTATATCATTCATCTTCTTAAACCTTTTCAGATGGATAAGCAAGGGTTTGCCGCCGAGCTACCAGTTCATCTCTTTGAAGGTTTCCCAGCCTCTTGCAACAACAGTTTTATCAGAACCATCCGTGTGGGGAAAATGAGAAAATTTACTTATACAAGGTGGCGCAAAAGTAGTCCTTATATCAGAACATGCTATAAATTTTGCGATTGGCCCCTAATGTCAGTTCTGTTTTGACATTTGTGTAGTATACACATGCGAAATACACGTTAATAAACAATGTTACGCTACACTGCTCCAGAACGCGAAATATTGGTGACTATTTATTTGAGCAATAATCGGTCGGTGACTTTGGCACAACGTGAATTTCGTCGCAGATTTCCTAGCCGTCCAACGCCTACTGGTGAAACACTGCGACGTTTAGCCGCTCGCCTCGAAGAGACTGGCACAACACGAGATGCTGCCAGGCGTGGCAGACCCCGGAGTAGCCGTTCTGCAGAGATTATTGCTGCTGCAGCCGAAGATGTCATGGAAGCGCCGTCGACATCGACCAGACGACGTGCCACGCAAATGGGTATCAGTCGAAGGTCTTTACAGCGAATTTTGGTACAAGATTTGAAGATGTTTCCGTACAAAGTCCAGACGGTGCATCAGCTGTTAGCTGCTGACCGCCAATCGCGTCTAACATACGCTCAAGCCATCCTTAATCACCACCAAGAGGAAGATGATTTTTCATCAAAAATAATCATGAGTGATGAGGCCCATTTCCATCTAAGCGGGTACGTAAATAAGCAAAATTTACCCTTCTGGGGCACTGGAAATCCGCGTGTAACCCACGAAGAGCCATTCCAGCCGCTCAAAGTCACTGTATGGTGTGCTGTTTTCGCTGGAGGAGTCATCGGACCTTCTTTCTTCGAAGACGTCGCGGGCCAAATGGTTACTGTGAATGGTGAGCGCTACAGAGCAATGATCAACGAGTTCTTTTTGCCGCAACTTGATGAATTGGGATTGGAAAACATGTGGTTCCAACAGGACGGTGCAACGGCACACACTGCACGTGCCACAACCGATATGCTGAAGGATGCATTTCCCGGGCGCCTAATCTCCCGTTTTGGCGATTTGCACTGGCCAGCAAGATCGCCAGATTTGACCGCTCCAGACTTCTTTTTGTGGGGCTTTTTGAAGTCGTGGGTTTATGTCAACAAGGTTCAGACTCTTGCAGCTCTTAAAGACAATATCCGTCAAGAATGTGAGGACCTATCGCCGGAAGTTTTGGCCAAAGTGATGGAAAATGCCATAAAAAGGGCTCAAATGACAATCAACTGTGGCGGCGGCCATTTATATGACATCATTTTGCGCCACCTTGTAGTAAACGTACACTTATTTTCTCCAGCCACATGTCTTCCAATAGACTCTATTGAAAGCATTTGTTTGATACTGAAGAAAATAAATAGTATTAAGTCGGCATATTCCTGAACAGTATTTATTCTATCACTTTTAATTTTACGTTTTAAGACTGCGAAGCCTCTATCACATGGTAAAAAAGAATGTCCTCGTATAGGAAAATACTGTTCGATAATCTAAAATGTTTTTAGAGATACTGACAAAAACCTTATCATTTTGTGATTTTTATTTTGACCACCACAGCCATCTGAAAAAATATGCAACTCCTGGACGTCTAACATGTTACTTTCAAAAAATTCATTTAAGAAAGAGCACACTTCATTTGGACCCTTTCCAGCGATCCCTTCATGGTAAACAAAAGTTGCGGTGTGGCCCCGAAGATCATGCATACAAAGTCCGCTAACACTAAAATGCTTTAAGTAGAACGTTTCCTGTACAGGTATACATGGGATTTGAAGATTTTGCATCTAGTCAACACATATCCCGCCATTTGTTTTTTGATTCATCCAACTGTAACTATTCCTGAATTAACTTGATGGTCGAATAGAATTTATTAGCCCGTCTCTATGTATTATTTTTTTCAGCAACTGCCATCCTCTTTCACACATCGTTAAAAAAAAGTGCTCAAACGTACAACATGTGTCCACCTGATGACGTCCAAAGGAGAGCGAGAGCGGTTCTTTAAATATCTTGTAATAAAAGTTGTGCTTAACATCTGGAAATTCTGGACATAGTTGTTGCAACATTTTGTACATTATCTTGATGTTTAATTTTTCACTCAAATAATGGCGTTCATCAGATGTATAATGCCCCATTTCTTGTTGGAAAAGATTCAATTTTATTCTTTATTGTATTAATGACAAGACCTGGAGTTGCGTTTCCAGAATTTTTTCCACGTTGGTCGCTAGGATTCTTACAAGAAAGCCTTAGAACCAAGTCTTTTGATGCGTCCAGGGCTTTAATAAACCCAGATTTGCAATCTTTGAACTGCCCTGCAGAAGTTGTGGCCTAGGTGACTGATCTTCAGGCTTTCGACGCCTCCTTTAACTAGCAGCGCGAACAGAGATGTGACTCTGCAAAAAACTGTCTTGTTCATTCTTACATACAATATTGCAGATGTTTCCGTACAAAGTCCAGACGGTGCATCAGCTGTTAGCTGCTGACCGCCAATCGCGTCTAACATACGCTCAAGCCATCCTTAATCACCACCAAGAGGAAGATGATTTTTCATCAAAAATAATCATGAGTCATGAGGCCCATTTCCATCTTAGCGGGTACGTAAATAAGCAAAATTTACGCTTCTGGGGCACTGAAAATCCGCGAACAGAGATGTGACTCTGCAAAAAACTGTCTTGTTCATTCTTCGAATTGAAGCTTATAAGCTTGGTGAAAATTTATAATTTTTAAAAATCATTCAGACATTTGTTATTAAATTCATATAAAGGAACTGGATTGAGGTTATCCTTACTTATAAAGCGTCTAATTTTAAACTTACATGCATTCCAGTGCGGGTGTCGCAGCACCTACCACGTTTCCTTCCAGTTTGTGTGCTGAGTTCCGGTTACCTTAGATAATTTTATTACATATTTCGTTCTTGTTTAATTTAAAATTTTCAACGCCCCTCTTTATCTTGAGGTTTCTTGTGCACATTTCTGCACATTCTTTCATATTTCTCACTAAAATTACTTTTGCAATTGCAACAACCGATATATTTTTATTGTAAAAATATTCTGTCAGAAAAATAACGGAACGTTATGTATCCAAAGTAAAACAGTTTTCTCTTCAAAACACTAACATAGTACTCTCAAATTTCGTACTTTAAGGATCTGACATGTGTAGTTTCTCTCAAAAAGATGAGTAACTATATCAAAATTTGCAAAAAAAGAAATTGGAAAAAGCTGACTTATGTTGTTTTTGAAATAAGCAATTCAATTGTTTCAAAGATTTTTACGCAATAATAATAATTTTTTTTGTAAGAGAAAGTTTGTAAGTCTTTTTACTATGTACGAGATACAAAAATTTACTCTCACTCCCTTTGGCTTGTGCGCCATTCAAGTTTTCCTATTATGCATACAGTAGATCGATGAGAAACTTCGGTTTCCATATACTAAAAATTTACCCCACACCACTGGTTAACTCCTATCCGTTTACTGGATGAAACCCCAATTTCGGTTTTCGCAGTCTTATTTTTTCAAATATGTAACAACATTTTTCGAATATAAGTAAAGTAAACACAGCTCAAGCTTATTGCAAAACAACATCGTACCTCGGTTAGTGATTTCTCGTGTTGAAGCAATTAGTTAATGTTTTCATTCAACACAGTTCCTTTTTTTGCTGAAAAGGGATACTTGAGTTTACTATGCAATTGTAAATTTATTCAGATTTTATTTACACAGGTTGGTATTTAAAAGTACGATTGAATGCCCTCACAACGATTGCAATCACCACATGCACGTCCAGGGAGACCACTAAGGTAGAGTACTAATAAAAAAATTTTACCTTACAGGCAATGAATAAAATAGAAATTGGTAATAAACATTTAAAAAAAAAAACAGTAACAAAACTGCATTCAAGAGTCAAAACAATCTTTTTGTATCTGCAATACCCAATGCACATATGGAAACGCACACAACCACTACCAATGCACATTGACGAGCCATAAACGAAGAGTTTAAAGAATTATTCCCGTGGAATATATCTTTGTTCTTATACCAGCATGAAACTGTGTCAAGGCTTTAAAGTTCCCAGTTCGCTATGTGCACTATATGCGCACAACAAACATGGAGCAAAAAGCTCTTGCCAGCAGCTACAGTTCTAGATACTTACTAACGACAGCAAAAGCAGCGAATTGAAATGCTGTCGGGTGAAGCAGCTACAGCAGCGAAGTTTTATCTAATTATGCCAACATACTTTTACAAATACATAGCAAGTAGTTTTCTACCGATTTGCGCCAAATGCAATGCTGGATATATAGAAAAAGCCATTCGCTTGGATTTTCTTTATCGTTCTTTCGTCCTTTCTTGCAGTTAGAAATGTTGTTTGCTGCAGATAGACAAGTGCAAATTGAAAGCCATATTGGATAAAGGAAGTCGGGAACAATGTAATTGACGTAGGTGGCAAGTCAGAGGTTCTGGCGGTGGTGTCAGCGGTGCGGAAGGACACAAAGTTGATTTGCTTCGTAAATTTAAAAAAAAAGTATGCCATGGAGTTGCATATTAGTAAAAGTCATCTAGTCTTCGTCAAACAAAAACAACAAAAAAAAAATAAACGACAAGACGACAAGCAGGCCAAAGGACTCAGCGCATTTTTGTTCCTCTTTTTAATCCAATTATTTTTATTTCTGATAGTGAATGGAGAGCGCATAGAAACTGGGTCAGCCAAGCAGAAGTAGGATGTATTATTAACAGGGATATTTCCATTCTTGCGATTTGATTAAAAATGCAATAAATGTATGAATGCTTAATGGTTTGGTGCTTTCACCATTCATGCTCGTTACAGCGACGAACGACAGCAAGGTGAGGGTAATAGAGAAAAGTGTTCCAAAAAAGGAAGCGATTCGGTAAGAACGCAATTACTTTCTGCATGTGCGTACTGCGTAGTGACCTGAAATGTTTTAGCCAGTTGGAAGGATGCTTAGCGTAGAATAAATAAATCAAGTCGGTACTTGGTACAAATGAGGTCATATCCTGATTATGAATTTTTGGTTATTAAGTGAATGGATTCTGTGGGAATAGAAGGATATTGTCGACATCGATGAAGAAAACTTTATGCGGTCAGTATCGCTTGGTTGAAGTTTTCTTTTATGGTTAATTTCAATTAGAGCTTGAATGCACATTACAATGTTATTGCGAATCAGTGAAATATTCTCGGGATTAATAAATGTATAAATGTGTATCACTGAGTATGAACAGCTTACATAGACATTGCCTACATACTTCATATATCTATATTAATAATTCGTTGACATATACTTGAATATATGTTTGACAATTTTATAACTCCTTTAACTTTCAAAGGACGTTGGTTTGGCGGCACTTCTTCGACTGAATCTAGACCTTTTGTTCCTCTAATTAGATTTGTTTGCTAAGGTTCTAGTGATAGTTGAGGTACAATACTTTTTTTCAAATTTATTTGCGAAATTGACTTCACAGTACTTCGCACATGAATGCAACGAACTACAGACACATAACAGCACTGGCGACTGAGGCCATCGGCTGCGAAAACAATTTATAGGGATTCCTCAAAATTTATTTTTTCTAAACAATTTTTATTATTTTTTATCAATTTCACTTTGTTTCGTTAAGTTTTTCCCATTGTATGTACCTACAGTAAAAATCGGTTATAACGATACCTGGTATAGCGATGAACCGGATATAACAATATATTTTCAAAGTCCCAGCAAAACTTCGTTTAACTACAAGTAGTGTGCAATCGATTAAAACGAGCCCGATTTAAGGATAAAATCGGTTATAGCGATTAAAATTTCCTAGATTTAAACCTTAAAACTGTTTACAGCGATGGTACAAAAATATTTTCTTACATTCCTTCAGTTTATTATAGTCATTCTGCTTCTTAATATGTATCCACATTATGTATGTTCATATTTCATGTACGAGTAGGTATAGGTAGATATAGGAAATTATTAAATCTCCTGCAGTTAAGAGTTCAGTAAGCGTTGAATTTCGAAACGGTTTATTTCTTAAAATGACTCGCGACAAGACTTTTAAATTCAGAGGAGAAAAATACGTTGGTGAAAAAATGTCTAAGGAACGTTTGACAGTTTTAGTATGATGGGGACAGAACACAAAAAGATTTTTGTTGTTGACAACTCTAAGACTGCACGCTGTTTCAAGAATGTTACAACCCTACCTGTTTTATGTGAAAATAAAATTATTTTCGAAAATGTGTTAAGAGAATGGGACATAGAGCTTCTAATAATAATAGGGAAATTTTTCATTTGTTAGATAATTGTGCTTCACATCCACACATTCTTAAAAGCTATTAAATTGGCATTTCTGTGCCCCTGAATACCGCACCTGTATTGTAACCTATGAATCAATCAAAATATCATTAAATCACTTAAGACAAAATGCTGGAATCTGACGATTTTAGAAAACTTCAAACATATTAAATCCAAGTAAGATTATACAATTACCGTTCTTGATGCCATCTTAATAGCTGATAGCTGCTTTCTACACTCTGGGTTTCATAACGACGATGACGATAATGTCATCAAAGATGAGGATACCAAAGAAGTACACGTTCCATCTGTAAACGAAACACTTACAATAGTGGCAACATTAAACCGTTCCATGGCCCTGAATCCTGTGTAGGCCGCTTCGTATTCATATTCAAAAGTTGGAATCCATACATTGGAAAATTGCCTTAGAAAAATCTATTAATCCAGAAAATGTAATCACATACTAGTGATTTCTTTCATCAACAATTTTCTTGGGCATTTGATACGATTTTTAAAAAAAGGTTCCCTTTTGTTTAATTTAATTTTCATTGTACCGAATATTTTTTTTTTATAATTTACACGAACTCAAGGGGTTGTGAATACCCTTTTATATGTAACCAGAGTTCGAGTGTTAGATATATAGATAGATATGTTTATTTCGTTTCAAATTTCATTTTGTTATCGCACAATTTACATTATTCGCACAGAGATATGATTAACGTATATAATCTTACTACTGAACAAGTTGTTTAACATAGTGAAAGTATAGTTTGGTTTTACAAAAAATATTGAGGAAACTACGAAAAAGAAAACCCCATTATATATTAAAAAAAAAAAAAAACAATATATATATATAAATAAAGTCTATAATTAATATGTGCAAAATTAATAAAGATAAATAAATAAATGTATGAATTAATACGGAAGTAATTTTGTAAGCCAAATAAAACAGAAATATAAAAATCAATTAAGTAAATAAGTATAAATATATATGAGTATATTAATAAGTAATTCAATAAATTTAATATAGGACAAGAAAAATAAATAAATAAATAAACAAATAAATAAATAAAAAAAAAAAACAGATAAATAAATAAATAAAAATATAAATAAAAATAAATACCATGATGATCATTATCTTTACCTTGGGACACCTATGAAATGTTTTGATTCGAGTGTTAGAGATGAATCGGTTATATAGAGGTAAATTCAAAGCCCCTTCGTTATCGTTATAACCGATTCCTATTGTATTTAAAAAAAAACGTATTCGATCGCTCGAATCACAAAGATACCCAAAAAAGGAAGAAAATGCATGAAAACTACTGATATTGTACTTTAATATCAATACTTTCAATGGTAATGGAAAATACAAAAAACACTGATATTGACGATAAAATTGAAAGGAATTGTTTAATAATCGATCGGCTATATGGGTTTCGAAAAAAACGCTCATCTAGAAACTTGCTTAGTTATGTAACCCATCTGTTAACATCTGAAAAGAAAATCAAGGAGAATCGTGAGCTGTTACACTGGACATTTTTAAGGCTTTTCATATCGAGTTTGGCACAGTTGGCTTTGCCAGCCAAATTGGCAGCAGACGGACTTCCTAAATTATTCTGCGGATGGATGGAAAACTGCCTTAAAAACAAGTAGTTGTGGATGCCGTTCTCGCAGACAGATATTTTATAAAGGCTGGGGTACCCCAAGAATCAGTTCTCTCGCTCACTCGATTGCTGCTGCATATTTATGTTCTTTTTTTTTTGGCTAAAATAATAGCGACTAATTCAAACGACATGCCTATTTCGGCATCTGGTCTGTTAACGAAGACCTACAAAAGATTATACAATGGGAGAGAAATCCCAGTTCAATTAAACTAAACAAAACGCCGAAGCTAATAGTTGAACAACATTTAAAAGAAAAAACAAGTCCAAAGCTCCGCAAAACATATAAGAAGAGTCTATGCATCTGCTAGGCATCACAATTGGATCAGATGTATGATGGCTACAACATGTAATCTCTGTTGCCAAATCAGCAGCGTCGAAACTAAGTTACCCAAAAACGTCATATATAAACATCTCAAATTTTGCAGTGCCCAACGTTTTAATTTTGAATTAATATCATTTTGGCTTATGCCTCCAAGTGGATATTGTTTGTATTCAACCTGATTTAACTAGCTTAACTGCTAATTGCGAGTTTAAAATGAACCACGTATTATTGACGAGGACAGCGAAAACTATACCATTTATGATAATGCAATACCTAAAATAAAGTTTAAGAGATTGTCAAATTGAAGGTGTCCTTCCTGCAGCGATAGCTTGTTAAGAAGCATACACGAAACCTGTGTTTAGGTGTTACTCGTCACAACATTTAGTCGGAAATTAAGGGCAAACACATTCATCCATTAAGAACAATAGATGCTCATCCATGTATCAACCTCATCAGTGGTTGATAACTGACAATTGACAACAACATTTCTGATTTTTTTAAACCATTCTTATTTTCTTGAATGGCAACATGCCTAACGACTTTTGTAAGTATTGTCTCTAGCAACAATATGTTCATTTATCATACTAGGAAACTGAATCTAAATTCTAATGACCTCTGTAGGTTATAGATGCCACGAATATAATGGGTGATCCAAGTAGAGATACTTTTTTCAATAGCCTTTTTTGACAGATCACGTGTGAGTCGTGTCATGCTGTCATGTTATTTTTGTTGAGTATTGTTTGCATTTCATAATGGAAAGACTTACGCGTGAACAACGTTTACAAATTGTTCAACTCTATTATGAAAATTCACGTTCTGTGAGGAATGTTTTTCGTGCACTTCGCTCAACTTATGGCCAACATAATCGGCCTACTGAGCGTACTATTCGCAACACCATCACCGGCCGGTCGATTGGCCACCAAGATCGTGTGATATCACACCGTTAGACTTATTCCTGTGGGGATATGTAAAGTCTTAAGCTTAAGCCGACAAACCCGCTTCGATTCAGGCTTTGGAGGAAAACATCACGCGTGTCATTCGCCAGTTACCAGTCGAAATGCTCGAACGAGTGATCGAAAATTGGACTCAACGGATGGACCATCTGCGACCAACATTTGGTAGACATAATCTTCAAAAAATAAATGCCAAAGAATGTTCTTTCAAATGATAATAAACATTCTCCAATAAATTTGAATTTTATGTGTTTTTTTCTTTAAAAAAGTTGGGAACCTCGAAATGGATCACCCTTTATTCGGCCGAATAACGAATATATGTAACAAAAGATATCACTTCTCTTCCTAAATAATTCTAGCTTTTTAAAAAAAAAACCTCTCACTATATACGCTAGTATCAGGAGATGATAGACAGATCTTCACAAATGGTGTAAGACTTGAAAACTGTTTCGCGTTGGCTGGGCATTACTTGTATACGTGTTTTGCACGATTTTAGCGAACAGATTTTAAATAAAATTTAATTTTGTATATAATTACACTTTTTTCTGTATCTTCATAATTTTGAATGCTGCCTGTATAGCTAGCGACTTCGTCAAAACATTCCCAGAAACTGTGGTGTATTTCATTGGTCTTATCATTTTCGTTTTTTTTTCTGATAAGCGAAGAATCTTCTTCAGTAGAACTGTAAGTAGATTCATCACAATTAATTTTTAGGGTTTCTAGAAGATTTATTTTTGTTTTGGTCTTTTCGTTTAAACTAAACTAGTTTTAGGACTCGGGTCAAGAAAAGTGGCAAAACAGATATTTGTCGTTCTCATAAAAGTTGAACAGTTTTTATACCCTATCCCATAGGGGTAGATTAGTTTTAACATTAAGTTTGTAACATAGAGAAATAGTTTCGCTATATATGGATAGATATTTTAAAGTATATGGATCGACTCAGAATCGACAGCTGAGTCGATCTATCCATGTCTGTCTGTCCGTCCGTCTGTGATTTGTGGGCCTTAAGTTTTGAGCTAGAGTTTTGAAATTTGTTATGTAGACTCTCTATCCCACGCCTCCACTGAAGATCTCAGTCTAAATATTCGCCGCTTCGGCCAAAAAAGACAAAAAAAACGTCCTATGTAGTTAATTATTTGTGTATCTTGTAGTGTAAAATGTCTTCCCCTGAATGAATTTTAATCATCATTAAAGCTTCCATGTGGTTCAGAAAAAAAATATGAAAACGGGATACACACTCCCCAAAGAGCATCACAAATAGACCTTAATACGAACATGCCAACCTACTAAACATAACCTAACATTACCTATGTCTCCTTTTTCCACCGAGAATTTGGTTACTGTGATATAAAATATAAAAGGCACATTTAAAAACACCATTTATTGACATAGTAACAACAGTCATTTTAAATGATAGGAACCACCAAGCTGCGTTCAACAAAGAAGATTCTTCACAAGAGCTGATTGTACTCTCCACAGATTAACAGTGACATATCTGTACAAACTTTTAGCATCCCGCTGACAATGACATGTATTATGTTACATAACAATCTATCCTCAGTCTCACTCATTTTAGAATGGATAGGTATATCAGATTACATTAGTTTAAAATGTTATGCGTCATCACATTTAGTCGGTAATTTTGAGGCAAACATGTTCATCCAGAACAATGGATGCTCATTGCTCATCCATCTATCGGCCAACGATGAGATAACAACTTTGACAATTGACAAAGACATTTCTGTTTTTTTTAACCATGCTCATTTTCCTGTCGATGACATTGAATTCATTGTCGAATCTGAAACTTGGTAAACATTACGATTGGTTTGCCCAAAAAAAAACATCGGTAAGACAATGTATCTGCGACAGCAGATATGTCAACAAAATGGTACTACTATGCATATGCAATTGATTGACATGGAAACCAAATCGCCCACTGAGATGAATGCTTTGCTTAAAACACATCCACCGCTGATCAATGAACACAGAATACATAATTTATACGATGACACGGTGACAAATAATAGCTGAAACGGAAGTGTTCCTATTTTTTTTGCTGACTCATTTGCAAGTCCCGACTATTGAGAAGTTATTCCTTGGCAAACAAATAAACCATTTTATGTACGAAAATATTGGGTGCACGTGTAGGTCGTTTCTAGTAATTTCAAATTGGCAAGACATTAGGAATTGGTGAATAATTTGTTTGTTTATGCCCTATCCCATAGGGGTGTTTTAGGTGTATTAACATAGAGAAATTATTTGCATAGACATACCGCAAATTATAGCAGATTAAGCTATGTCACTCCGTCCGCCCAATAAATTTGCAACAACAGCGCTAAATTATTCGTATCGACAGACAGCTAAATCGCAACGCTGTTTGATGATTTAATGTGATTTTTGTGACAAAAGAAAAGTATTACTTATGAAAAAAATTGTAAATTTTGTGTTCCAAAATACTTCACATTACTTGCGTTGCTCACGGTGCGCATAGGAAAACCATCCGGAGCAACTACTCGAAAGTCTACGCATTTGTTAATTGTTACCAACATGAAGAAAGATATTTTTAAAAGGCTTATTGATTGCATTTTCTAAATAGATGTCGAACTGCCCTACCTCAACAGCCCACCATCGGAGGTCCCACCATCACGCACACATGAATGATTGTGAGAAAGTTCGGCCATCGGTAACGAGCCAACAATTTGTTATTGTTTTTGTAATGTTGATTGAAGTATGTTTTTTTTTAAACCCGATTGGAGATGCCATGCCCTGCAAGTTTTAGACAAGATCATGCTAAGTTTCGGAAAAAAAAATTCAAAGTTGGCTTTGCTGCAAATAGAAGACTTAAGACTGTTAAATTTTAAGGGCCGATGTTGATTTTGAATAAAACACACATTATTTAGAACTGATTGCCATTTCTTTTTATAACGATTATATTGGTATTGTTCAATTATGTATGGAACAAAACATCGGCCAAATGGCCACCGCGACCTCGGCGGCACACCTCCATCCTTTGGTCCAAATTTTCGATAACGCTGAGGCATAATTGAGGTTCTATGCCGTTAATGTGCCGAATTATCTCATCCTTTAGCTCTTGAATTGTTGCTGGCTTATCGTCGTACACCTTTTCTTTCAAATAACCGCAAAGAAAGAAGTCCAACGGTGTCAAATCACATGAGCTAGGCGGCCAATTTACATCGCCACCACGTGAGATAACACGGCCATTGAATTTGTAGCGCAAAAGAGCCACTGTTTCGTTAGCTGTGTGGCAAGTGGCAATGTCCTGTTGAAACCACATATCGTCCACATCCATATCTTCCAATTCGGGCCATAAAAAGCTCGTTATCATCTCACGACAGCGAACACCATTTACAGTAACATTTTGGAAAAAATATGGATCGATGATACCGCACCAAACAGTCACTCTTTGTGGGTGCATTGGTTTTCGACAATCACTCTTGGATTATCATTCGGGCAAATGCGATAATTAAGCTTATTGAGCTCTACGAAAATGCGCCGGTGTTTTCACATCTCCTACAGACCCGGTTTGCTCAAAATTTTGCACGATTTTTCCGATTGTACGCACATTTGGACGATTAAATTGACCGAAAAAAATTACGAAGTACACGATATGCATTTTGATTTGAATGCCCATTTTCATAATAAGCAAGTTATTCAGGCTTATTATGAAAATGGGCATAACGCTTGCTCGATTGTGTATCTTTCCATGGTTCAATTTGAGTTAGTCTGAAATTAAGAAATGTCTCATTCAACATCGGCCCTTAAAACCACCCGTTAGAACATATGCCTTTATTAAGAAAGCATAGAAGTAAATGATGTAGATTGTTCCAATCGGGCTTCATGTAGAGAGGTATTTTAGCTCCTAAAAGCTCTTGTTAAAAATAATCGCAGGCGATTATTGCCTAAAAATTTCCAAATGCTCAGGGCTGTATAATGCTATTATAATTATGTGTTGATTTATTTTTATTTTCTCTAGTTTTAATAAAGTTTTTTGTTGTCTATTTTGTGTGTTTAAGTTTGCCATCTTTTTAGTTATTGGGTCCACTAGATCCTAGCCCTGCTTATGACATAGTTCAAAGAACAATATTAGTAAGCCCAAACATGTTGAGTTAGGATTTTTAAAAACCAAATAAACATTTCAACCACAGGGTGGGATATGATATTAATTGCGTAGCGTATTGTTGCCTTCTCATATTTATACCATATCGCATAGGGGTATATTAGTTTTGAAACATAGTTTGTAACATAGAGAAATAATTGAGCTAGATATACCTCAAAGTATATGGATCGACTCAGAATCGATAGCTGAGTCGATTAAGCCATGTCTGTCCGACCGTCCGTCCGTCCGTAAGTCACTAGTTTTTGGGCCTTAAATTTTGAGCTAGGATGATGAAAGTTGGTACACGTGTTTGTTGCTGCTCCCAGCTGAACAAGTGTAAAAATTTTGAAATCTGCCCACTGCAACGCCCCCTTTTTAGAAAAATTTATATTTAGGCCAAACCTTTAGAGATTTTGAAAAAGTGCCATAACAACATATCTTAGAAAATCTAAATATCTATATTTTGTCCATACAAAGTTTTTTGCCACTCCCACTTTTTGAGGGCGTTTTTAGTAAAAAACGCTTTTCGATAAAATTTTTAAGATTTTGAAAAAAAAAAAAACTGATGCAAAACAATTGGTTTTGGTAATATAGGCAATTCTTCCATACATCATTTTTAGCCACGACCACTTTTGGGGGCGTTTTCATACAAAAACCATTTGTATACCCTACGCCATACAATATGCAGGAGAAAATCGTAGTTTTTGGTCGAACCATACAAGTTTTGATAAATTGTCTGAACAATATGTTATGACAACGAAATTTTCTATATTTTATCGCCATAAAGCCGACATTTTGGGCATATTTATTTTAAGGATGGGATGGGATCCGCAGAACGGATTGTAGCCTTCTCTTTTTTTTTTAAATATTACGGTTAGCCCAAAACGTGTCCCTTTCCCTTTTTGCAAATGGCGGCAACTGACAGTTTTGTCTTGTAATAATGACTTCTTATTGCTATTAATTGATGCATTGAGACAAGAGGCTTTTGATACCTAAGTGATAGTGCAACCGCACACACAGCTCGCGGGACAACATAAATTTTCAAGGATTCTCTTCCAAGTCGTCTAATGTCAGGTTTTGGCAATTTGTACTAGATGACAAGATTGCTCGATTTGACCGCTCCAAGCCTACTAGACTTTGTTCTTCAGGTGAAGCCACAAACTCTGGAAGCTCTCAAAGAGAATATCAGACAAAACAGAATGAACTTATAGCCCAAAGTTCTCGTCAAAATTTCGGTCAAATGGTTATCGACAGGGGCGGCATCCATTTGACCGATATCATCATCAAAAATGTATGAAAAAATGTTTAAATGTTAAATTAAAAAACAAATTTCGTTATTCTATTAAAGTATAGTAAATCGACATAGTGTGAGTGGTTTGGGACAGCTGTATGCCCTGCGATTATTCTTGCAGATGTTTATTGACTATGGTATTGAAACGCAGTGCATTGTATATTGGTAGAAATACATCTTCTGGAAATTGGGTTGATCTGTAACAGGTTTTCGTATATTGTTTTAGGCAATCAATAAATCTTCTTAGGGCAAGTGTGCCGGGGATTTATACTCCCTGTACAATGTTCTGTGTGGTGTAGCTTAAAACACGAGGAGTCCAAGAAACCATTAATGAAAAAAGAAATATCTAATGGGAGTGAAGAGTTCTTTCAAGAAATATATATACAGATACTTGAACGTTCATAGATTTGTGTCCCTATTAGAAATATGTAAGTACCTGTTACAATTCCTACCAAAAATCGCGTTCCTATGAAGACCCATTGGAGATTCAATTGCTAAAATTTGGAAAATATGCCGGTATTAATGAAATCAGGTCAAGAATGTTCAATGCCTTAAGTGAAATAGGATACGAAAAGGAGTAAAACACAATTGGAAGAAAGGAACCATGTTTGGACTTCCTTGGCTCCACTATTCATTCTCATAACGATACCTAATTTTTATTGCCAACGTTGTTTCATAAGGTTAAGACAATAATTTAGTAATAAATCATAGCTCGGACTACTAAGAAGAAAAGTCAAGGAATTCTGGTGGACTTAAGGCTGCTTGCCTGGAATGAAATGCACGAGTATATGGCTCTTTTGTAGGTAAGTAAATACATGTTTCCTTTTTTCATTTTATAATGTCTACCTATTGGTTGATTCGAATTTAAAAGTTGTTATAAAAATGAACCTAGTGAACACGTCTATATAACTCGACCACTTATTGGCATTAAGAAATATAAACATCGACCGAAAGAAATTTAATTCAGAAAATAAATCTCATTGTTGTCAGAAGTAAAGACAAAATGTCGAGCAGTTCGAGAATTCTTATTAAAAGGGTTTCAGAGAAACAACATATTAAATATTTTATTTTATTAAAAAGTTCATTAGGCTTCTTAAGGAAAGGATGGCTTGGTAATTTATAGATGTAAAAAAACAAACACGAGGTTAACTCTTCTAGGCTAATACACACGAATCGAATGTGACACATTGTAATTCTCCTGCCATATAATTTTCATAATTTTCAATGATACTATATTTTTATTTCATCTCAAAATCAAAACATCCCGAAGCCTGAGTGTTTTTTTTATATTTGTAGTTGACTTATTTTTATAAAAATTTGACATTTAATAACATGTTGAGTTTAAATTTGGTGAATTTGAAAGATCCACCTAGGTGTGAATGACAGATGTCTTCATCACGAGAAAGAAAAACAAATAAATGTGACAGAGAATTAAGTTTTCATCACTTTGCAGACAGATCTTTTGGGAAAACTTATTTTGATGAGGAGCTATGTTCTTAATTGCATATGACAAGAATGATGAAATATGTATATAATTTTAGTTTCAATTTGTGAAACATTTCATCCAGTTTTCAGACACCTCGGTGTCACCTGTCATTAATTTATAATTACAAGGGATTTACGACGTTGTAAATTTAGATACAAGCAATTATTGCATGTAATGTGTTGAAATAATTAATTTTAGCTGTCATTAACAAGTCACACTGAAAAAAATGCAAGGAGTTCGAACAAAGGATTGTTAAATTAGTTCGTGCTGTACATTGCACTCAGAGCGACACTTAAAGTAATAGTAAACAAATAAATGTGTTTTGTTAAGAAAATTATTTTTAAAGAGTTCTAAGAAAATCGATGCACTATAAAAAATCAAATTTGGGTAAGAGATAAAGCCAAGAGATTCTTAACAACTGAGTTGTTTACAAAACTAGATTTTAAAAGTCTAAAGATGATGTTCTAGGATGAAGTCTGGCATAGCTACTAGCACGTGCTACAAGAGTATCCATAAAGGATTTCACCCCTCCAGTGCAATGACTGAACTATGTATTTGTATTTGAAGAATAAAAAAAAACACAGAATTTTGAAGATATCGGGCTAAAATGTATTCCAAGTGAAATACAAATATTATATTAAAGTATGAAATTAAATCTCTTCCATTGTTTTCTCTGCCCGTTTCAAAGCTATCCAAACTCCGTTGGCTTGTTGGCTTAAACCAGTGATTCCCAAAGTAGTCCAGGTTCACAACCCCAGGGGTTCACAAGAGAATCGAAGTGGTTCTACGGGGGCATTTAAAAAATATGGGGGTCATCAGTTGTAAAGGGTGTTGTTTTTACAGGTACAGAACTTCGAATTGAAATAAAACACAAGGAAATCTTTTTAATGTCCATCCATTAAATATGATTTCGGGCATGTGGTCGGTCGCCGCGGCTGGTTCGAATTAAGCCAAGTCTAGAGGTCCAATTTTCAAACACTTTTTTAAGCATTTGGGGCCGTATGTCGGTAATAACGCCACGAACGTTTCTGGTTGGTTGGCGTACACATACCCCCAAAGAAAATAATGCAATCGTGTCAAAGCACACGATCGTGGTGGCCAATTGACAGGTCCATTCCGCGAAATTATACGCTCATCGAATGTTTCCTTCAAAAAATCGATTGTGACGACATGGTCTCGCGGCTTTAATTCTTGCACAAGCTGGATCTTGTAAGGTCGTAAGCCACGATCTTTGCGCAAAATCTTCCAAAAGTGCACGGTGGCGAATCGATTCTTTCGGTTCCTCTTCAACACTTTGCTCTACAGCGGCATTTGTTTCTTTGGTGCGCACTGTTCGACTTCTCTGCGGATGCGTATTATCACAAAGAGTAAACGTAGTTCGAAAACACGATCAATGGTTAACGGAATTATTGGCTCAGATAGACGATTATGTCGACCATAAAATGGACGGAGCATGCGGTAAACTTCGCGAACTGAAGCATTATTTCGAAATAAATTTGCACAATTTGAAAGCGCTTTTCATTTGTCAACCTGTTCTAATCTAATGATGAAATGGCAAACCAAACTGACCATAAATGATATTATGGTTGCCCGATTTGACCATAAAATGTCAGTTTTATCTCTATTCGATAAACCAACCTCTACAAAAAAAAAAACACTCGTTAAATGGGGATTTACGAAAATTGACGTACTCTAAAGAACTCCGTTGACTGTTGAGTAACAACACTGTACAAGGAAGCATTGATCAAATAGCTCTGATAATGAAAGCTTCTTGTGTAATTATCTGCAAACAACTCATTTTTCTATTTAACTGGACGAGTCAACTTTACCTGGAAGTAAAGCATTAATACTGGCATATGTATGTTCGATTTGTGGATGAAAAAATCCATGAAGAGTTGCCGAAAACTTTGGAGTGTTCGGTCGATATCGTGTGTTTACAAGCTTATACCGACAACACCTGGTAATAAAAAAAAATAGTAATAGATTGCACCAATCGATTCAAAATAAGAAGCAATGCACAATTTTCTACGAAAATGATGAAAACTTCCAACGATTGCTCTTACAAACTGAAGTGCGCTGGTTGTCAAAAGCTGCTGGTTTTACGAGATTTTACTCACTTTTTGAATCAGTCTTAGAGTTTTCTGGGAAGTAAAGATCCATATGCAAGAGAAATACTGGTCGAATTGAGGCAGACATTGCATATTTGATAAATCTGAATTAAATTTAATTCCATCAAACTAATATACCCCTATGGGATAGGTTATAAAAAGGTGTAACTTCGTCTTATCTTGAAAAATTTAAACTTTTGATGCAAAATATTAGTCGGCGCCAATTCTGCCAGTTCCCAAAGTTATCATAGGCAGAATGTCTTGATGAGGATATCCAGGCGGGTCAAAATTGCTTGGAAAACTTTATTTGGCATTTATTTGTCTCGCCTTGGTGGTTAAAATTTCTTTTAATTAGCAATCCTTAACTGGAAATTTACGTTTTGTTATTAATTCATTACGTTTTTGAATCATTTTGAAATTAACATTTGGCGGCTTTATATTTCGCTTTTTTTAAAAACCTTGTTTGCATTTTTTTTAATATGTTGTTTGATATTATTCAGTCAAGTTTTTTTTCGCAAATAATATTTCGCCGTTTAGTAATTTTTCAAAACAGCGCTACGTCGTTTTATTTTTCGATGATATGTCGTTTCGCCGTTTTGTTCTTTTGAACGTTCGACCATTCCCTATCACAGCTTTGGAAATGTATTGTTAAGATTTTTTATTTTGGCATTCAATATGAGTTGAATTAAATGCAAAATAAAAAAATCTTAATCTTGCCAAACAAAAAATAGCAAAAGACAAAATGCCAAGTGAAAAAAAGCGATGCGAAGAAATGTCTACTAAAAAAATGCAAAGAAACACAATGACAAATAAAAATTGGTAAACTTTAAAAACTTTGTCATATTATTTAAAAGTCGTCAATGCGCCGTGGTAGATAAGGAATGAAGATCTACACAGAGGTCTGGGTATTCCCGCGGTTAAATATGAAACGAAAAATTTTACGCGCAAACATAAAAAACAATTATTGGGACAAGTTAACACAACGGTCCTCCAAATTCTTGACGAAACAATTTATTGCGGCGTCTTCAAAGAACTAAGCCCTTAAATTTGGCCCGATTAGAACAAACTGCGCTATAAATTGCGTAAAAAGCAGGAATTCTCACAGGAAAGTTACCTGCCAAACATTCATTTCTCCTGATAAAAACAATTGCTAGATAAATCGCATTCTTAGTTGCAATAAAAATACAAAAAGGGTGGTGTTTTTAGTGGAGTTAAAGTCCCACACTTACTTTGGGCACATGCTCAACGTGTCTTTAGAGATTTCCACCACCCACGGAAAAAAATAAAAATATTATTTAAAAAACTATGAACGCAAATTTCAAAACGCGGAATTAGAAAAAACATATGCTTCATAAAAAAATGTGAAAAGAAAAACTTAGAAATGAACCACATTTGGCAAATGTTACTTTGCATTACATTGTTGGCGAAAAACACCATTCCCTATTGAGACATACGATCAGTATTTACATGCCATGCATGAGGACTTCGAAAATAGATTTAAAGATATTCACACGACGGTATTCACACGACGGAAATACCATCATTGATCATAAATCCATTTGATGAAATGATCGTTTCGAATGTGGTATAACAAGAGGGCTACTCGAGCTTAGCGCCAATGATGAGGAGCTGAAGGTGAAATTTAAAAAAGGCTATCAAACAGGGCTGTGGGAAATTGCGAGAAAAGTTTTGATAGCGTTTCCCTCGTCATACCTTGTTGAAAAAGTTTTAGTGTCGTTACAAACTTATTAAAACAAAAAAAAAGGAGCAGAATAAACATCACATAACGGGGAGGAATATCCGCAAAGGTTATTCCTTACAAAACTGAAGCCATTTATTGATTATTTGTTGTCAATCCATCGAGTTCATCCTTCCCATTAAAATTATGTTTTTTTTTTTATTGTTAATTTGCATTGTTGAATTATTATTATTATTATTTTAATAAATAGAACATAAAATATAAATTGTTTTCTTTTTATTTTAAACACTCCGAATTTAGGATTGGAACTCAGCCGAAAAGCAAATGTCCATCGTTATACCTAATCTCCAAATTTTTTGAGGGGTATTGGGTTTATGGTAAAAATGAAGCAGCAGGGGTCCACCGAAACGTTGGCATAAACCAACGATTTAGCATAAGTCAAGTTGCATTACGACCGGATCACGACTACGGAACTTACCCTTCAGTAGATAATCAGATGTGTGCCATATTATATAGTTATTTCCGCTTTCAAAGCGTTCCGTTTCTGGTAAATGACACGATTCCGATAAATGACACGATAGCGAACACCATTGACCGAAACATGACGATCATTCTTATCGAAGAAAAAATAAGATCCAATTAAAACACTGGCATGAAATCCGCTTATTTACAATGCTATTACGCCAAGACCAGGTTCATCGCAAAAAAAATGTTTTCAATAAATTTTAGGGTTTTCCTCAAAACTTTTGCAGAGGCCAATCGGAGATCAGGGCTTCTGTTGTCAAGTTAATTTGATTTTTTTTTTTTCGTAATCCTGAAAACGGTATGGAACCTACAAATTTAGTAAAATATTACGACCTACGATTTAATGTACGTTGCTCCAAAGGAACGTTGCGTTTTTAGTTTTAATTATGTCAATGCAAATTTATTTTGTGCAGATTGGTAATTTTCCATATACATACGAACATATTGTTTGTTAACACATTTATCAATCTAAAATGGGCCCCGTTGCTACAGATGACGATTCTGATATTCGATGATTTGCACGAATTGGTTAAGGCTATTACGTTCTTTTACAACTTTAAGAGATGTTTACTTATTTAACTTAATACCAAAACTCTTTAGTTGGACCCATTATTTCCACCAATGTTAAATCTCAGTAATTAAAAAGAGATTTTAACACACAAGTGAAATTATTTTAGAGTGGTATTTAAACTAAATAGGTTTGTCTCACCTGACAGAAGTTTAAAAAAAACTGGAAAGACCTCTTTTAATTTTTTATTATTTTCTTTATTTTGGGTGCTTCTGCAAGCCAAAAATTAATTTACGAGAATATTAACTACCAATTGAGTTTTTTTAATCGGGACAATAGATGAACGTGAAAAGGGAGATCTCTATGTCGGTGTTCAATTCACTATTTCCAACCATTTTTTCAAGTGAAAAACTTGAAGCTAGTAGTAGGGAGCTCCAAGTTTTTCACATTGAAATTCTATTCTTTTCTATAAACGTTAATTGTTACGAATGTGAGAATTATTTTCATTTTGTATGCACAAGACGGAAATTTATGAATCTCATCCACTTCATTATGTGCACTTGAAATCTCACCATCCTCTATTCCCGATTCAAAGGGCCCAGAAGACAGGAAAAGCATACAAAAAGATTTTATTGTAAGTCAAATATTCAATGCTTCGGTTGGATACCATTGCATTGGAAGGTTACCAAAACGGAAATTCAATTTTTTTCTCATAAACTTTTCAGAAACATAACTGCAATTAATTCCCTTTTTTTCTAGGCTCCTTAATAGTGTCGTATATAAGTAGCAAGTGTATTATTTATAGACCTTTGTGTGTTAGATTTTTTTTTTGTATGATGCATACGCTCTCATATGCACACAGATATTCCATTTTGGCATGGGATTAAGGTTTTGTGTTGCAATTTAAATACACACCGGAAGGCTTCCATACTCTGGCTGCCATTTTGGCGCGTTCGACATTGAATGAACGGAATTTCACTTTTTGGAACTGTCTTTACGGAAGCTGGGCCCATAAATCCACTTGCTTCTTTGAATTTGAATTTAAAGTTTGTTTGCGATGAGTTTGAGAAGTATAATTTTTTAAGGGTTGCTGTTGCATTCTTTTTTTTTTGCTCAACTCAGACGCCATTTTCCACATCCGGATGGCAAACACATAAAACGACGGCATAAGCATACATATGGAATAAAATTAAAGTGTTTGGTTACAAGCGAGTAGAGGATCGTCCGAACGCCGCGCCAGCCAAGCGAAGGGAAACATGAATTTTCGATCTGCATCTAGTTTACAGGCAATGGGAACACACAGAGTTCTAAACATGTGTTTTTTCGTTAGCAGAGTACGTTTTCAAGGCAATGAATAAATGGAATAAAAATACATTTATGTATGAACTCGAAGGGAAGGTCATTGCACAAGCTATACTCGTAGATGGAGATAATTTTGTTTCCAGTAATTATCTTTGCCTCTTTGCTAATGAGGAATGTAATGTGAAACGTCGAGACGACACATGGCTGGGGAAGTGCACAATGGAAGTGATTGATGTGCGTAATTTTCATCTGAATACTTTTGGATGCTTCATTTTCTAATTGATGTTTGTACAAACACTTACCCACTCCCCATAGTTTTCCGAACTTATTTTAACATTTTATATACTTTCTAGTCGGGATGATGATGTACGAACTTGGAAAGATTTAAGCTTACCTGAAATAAAAAAAAAAAATTTAATTTGGTTATTAATTCAGAAGAATAATTTATCATAATGTGAAGTTTGTAAATAGAATTAAGGCAACGTAGGACTCAGTGGGGCGATGGTAAGTGCGGTGAATTGCCGCCCATAAGTTTTGTGTTCGATTACCACCGGTATCAACACCTACGGACGTGTATGTATATCAAAAACATTCGTATTCTTCAATTTCTCTATTAATATGATGCCATCAGCGTCTTATGTCAAAGAAAAATAACGAAGTTCTGTCGTAAGATCGGGATCAAATGATGTAAAGGGTGATCCATTTCGAGGTTCCCTACTTTTTTAAAGAAAAAAACACCGAAAATTCAAATTTAATGGAGAATGTTTATTTTCATTTGAAAGAACATTCTTTGGCATTTATTTTTTGAAGACTATGTCTATCAAATGTTGGGCGTTGCTACGTCGCAGATGGTCCATCCGTTGAGTCCAATTTTCGATCACTCGTTCGAGCATTTCGACTGGTAACTGGCGAATGACACGCGTGATGTTTTCCTCCAAGGCCTGAATCGAAGCGGGTTTGTCGGCATAAGCTTTTGACTTTACATATCCCCACAGGAAAAAGTCTAACGTCGAATATTATCCAATAATGAATGCTGGGTCTCAAAATGGGTGATGGTGTTGCGAATACGCTCAGTAGGCCGATTATGTTGACCATAAGTGGAGCGAAGTGCACGAAACACATTCCTCACAGAACGTGAATTTTCATAATAAAGTTGAACAATTTGTAAACGTTGTTCACGCGTAAGTCTTTCCATTATGAAATGCCAAACAATACTAAACAAAAATAACATGACAGCATGACACGACTCACACGTGATCTGTCAAAAAAGGCTATTGAAAAAAGTATCTCTACTTGGATCACCCGTTACTTGGTTTCTCACTCCAACAGCAAAAAGCCTCTGATTTGGCGGAGAATCCCGACGGAACTTCGACTTATTAACAAGACTGTCGCAAATGAAGGCCTGTCTGTCAGCATAAAAGAACCATACAAACAAGTATGTATGAAAAATGGAACCCCATCACCGTTTTCTCACTCCATATTGCCCAGCGACAACAACAGAATTATCAGCTTTCTCAATATCGCTTACTCCTGTCTTTACTATATAAAATCCTAAAACCATTACCCAATAACCCAGTTCGTATGGTTTTAGGGAACAAAAGCCCGCAGAGGCCTCAATCTGACAGATATCATGAAAATAAAACCGAAAAGTTCAGCCCATCTCAAGTTTAGTATGTCGCCAAAACTCGTCCGCCTGTGAAGGCATTGTCATGACAGTACATTAGGGTACAATTCTTCAAAAATCTGCGCAGCTTTTAGCCGACGACATTGACACGAGATGTCACTTTCGTATTCGCTAGTAGATATGGCAAAGGGAACGACAAACAAGGATTTAACAACAACACTCAGTCAGAAGTCAAACAATGGATTACTGTTCATGTTAATCGGCGTTTCTTCAGGCAATTTAGTCACATGGTATCTCCCAAACAACAGGGAGATACCTTATAAGATGCTGCTCATGGGAATTCAAAAGTAATTAAGGAAACCCTTGGTCGTTTGAATATTTCACCCTTACATACATATTAATCTGAGAATTTTGTTAATTTTCCAGTGTTTATCTAGTTTGGATGTTATACATATTCCCTTTGAAAGAAAGTAAGTAAGTAAGCAACTAAGTAATCTATATGTTCCGATCGTACCTAAACCGTTTTCGAAAACCATATATTCGAATTCAAAAACACCCAAAACCACAAAAACTTCTGTATTTTGCTTAGCTGGTTAAAACTCTATGCTTTCGGGATAAATCGCTTGGGCAATAAGTACTGACTCCGGATGCAAACAAAGTAATCGTAAATGCGTAGGTAAAACAGATTTCCCGATAAAAAAAAGATAGCCTGGCTTTACCAACTATTTAAACGGGGTATCAAAGTTAGCCAACCAAAAAAACCCTACCATCGATGGTAAGTAGTTTTCCTTCTTAGTTTTGGTTTCTTTCACAAATGACAATGGAACTCAATTAAGTGAAATGGGGTGATATGACCCCATTATGGGAAAGACGTTAGTAGTGTGCACTGAACACGTGATAAGAATTTCCTTTCAACTGAAGATGGTTTCCAAAGGAAGGGTATAATCAAAGGAAAACTTACTTTGGGTACATCCAAATGAGAATAATTTCAAAAGATATGAGTACTCCTAACCATACATCGGTTTATAAAATGCTTACTGAAAAGAGCAAGTGAATATATTTCTATCAGATTTAAAGCGAGAATTTGGTTCTGAAATATATCTTGAAGTTGAGGATAAATTTCTACATGCGAAGAACTATTGTGTAAAGGAGAGTGTGTTTTATAATATATTAGGACAAAGTAGAAGTACTTTTTACTTTCTTTATATACGCAGTAGCAACCTGGTTTTTAAGAATTTATTGTTGATAGCGGTTTCAACAACATAAATTCAGTACTGAAAAGCGAGATCACTTATTTGGAATTTTTTGGTTAATACCTGGATTGTTAACATAAAAATGTGTGGTTCAACCAAAATACATTTCAGTAGAGAAATTCCTCAAGGTGGAGCCCATTATCAATAGCATTGAATAGAAGGCATTTAAGTAGAGCATCCCCTCAAAGTGTTTTGGTAAACGATCCTTTAATTATCTAGTAATACAACAATGATTGCCTGGATTGGAACTATGAGAACTCCCACAAACAAATTTCCTAATGGGTATTCGGTACTCATTCCAGATCTAATCAAACTTAACCTTAGACAAAGCTAAATGTCTGGGTAGTTTTTGGATGTAAAATCTGGAAACCAAATATAAAAGAAAATTTAAAGAAACAGCAATAATCTAACTAGGGTACATGCTCGTATGCGTATCAGTGGTCCATCTAGCAGAACATCCTACGAATCACTAGATTCAGTTTCATGTCTATCCTTTGATATTTTTGTCAAACAAATGTCAGCTAAATTAGCCATTCAACCCAACAAACGACAAAAATTCAAACTCGCTACTTTTTGAAATAATTTTGAAATTTGAAATAAACTCACAAATATCCCTGAAAACGATCAGTTTGGCTCTGGCGATTCCGAAAACTTGTGAAATTCCCAGAGCCAACGCAACCACCACGTGCTGCGTTAGTGAACCGCTCTCATGGATTTGGAATTCGTGGAGCATTGTGAACCTCAAATGTGTACTGTAGAAGTCCCGGCCACACTGCAATTAATTGCTGTGTGAATTTACACGCCTGCTAACCGATTTCAATTACAAACAATATGCCAACGGAACCGCTATGGCCAGGAACTTGCGTCCTTTTAAGAATATTGTCAAAAGCATTCACCTTGTACACATTTTTTTTTAAGAATCAAGTATTACGGTGAGGTCGTTGCCAATCTGGCAACCTGTCATTCTGAACTGATAGACGAGTAAGTTGCTTCCTTCAAGACAGCAGGTGATGGGTATCGATTTGTTAAGCTCAAGTTTAGATATATTATCTTGATAAGGTGGGTTTAGTACTTTTTGCGGTACTTTCTGATTAACAGCAGAGGTTGGCTCGACGTCGCCGCCCATCTAAAAGCCTACAAAAGTGGTTCTTCCATTCCATTATTAGGCCATGTGTCAATTGCGTTAAAAAGGGGTTAAATTTTATCCACTGTTAAATTTTTGACTTTTCTGCACCATACTAATGTCAAAAATTACTCACTGGCTAAAATTTTAACACAATTGACAGACGGCCTTGGTGTCCAATGTGACTCAATTACGGTTTTTCTTATAAATATTGACATTTTTCAAATCATAATACTTGCGAACGTCATTCCTGGAGCGGCACATCAATGTATCACCGATCGTCCGCTTTTCTTGCTCTCTTTATCTTTATGAAAATGCGGTGTACTTTCCTTCTCCTTAGCAGCTAATGGCAGTATATATCTTCTTCTCCTGCGCCGATGCCTTGGGTCGCATTTTTAGGTGCCAGCCACCAACAGCCATCTTTGTCAAACCATTACCTAGTTTCTTTCCGGTATGGTGTTATTGAAATTATCAAGGGATACACGTTCTGCAAAGGTCTGGGAAGTCTCTTACGGTTGCAGTCTTGTTAAAATGAAATATACTGACAAAATAACGTCAGATCATTCGTATTGATAATTTTTTTTTATAAGAATAACTCACACTCTAACAATTTTATAGGCATACAATAAAATGTTCCTTCTGCCAAGTAACACATCAACCGTTGACCTCCATATCGACTGTTGTCTTTGTGGTCAAATGTCATTGCATTAGTCTAAATGAAAATCCTTGACACATATTTTTATGGTTGGTATGAAATATATCAAAAATCAAGTCCGAGAAGAAACTGCCTCGGATTTTAGATACTTTATAAAATATCGCTTTCGATTTAAAGCCGACATGTAGCAGTGGTCAACAACATTAATCTCTGATAAATTTTTCCAATTCCAAACCGAACTGCAGTTTTGGGTCAACCATTACAAAACATCACTATCCGACTGCTGGAAGTTCATTCTCCTGTGTGGTTATCGACGCGATATGTATCCGTGATACCTTTGCACGTTAAGGCGACGTGACGTTGATTTTCCCACAATCGGCAATTGCGTGACGGCAAAAGTCCAACTCCAACTCGGGGAATACTGCACATTGCATGTCTAGGGTGTGATTGATAGTGGAAAACGTTTACAGCAGCACTATGGCTTAATCGTTTTACAGCTCAGCGGTCCTTAGCTCTCAGCATGCGAGCTGGTATTAAGAAACCCACATCACATACGCCAGTACTCGTTTGACTTTAAATCCAATTGATAGAAGTCCATGAGAAATGGGACAGCACGCGTAGCCTGTGGTGACCCTTTTTCACTTTTAATTGCAAGGATTATCCCAGACAATGCTGGAGCAAATATTTATAAGGGACCAACAGACACATATCTAAAAACGAGCATTGCACAAGCCCAGCAATGGCCGTATTGACTCAGAACTTCCGAATTCGCAATTTTAAATCAATCCGATGTACGCCTCGTTGTGCCATCATGGTGTGCTAATGGCAGTTAGCTCCGCGTAAAAATCTGTATAAAGTTTGTTTGCTCCACTTATGGAGCCGTAGCCCTGTACGTAATGCGAACGAAAAGTGTCTGTGGTGAAAGGCATTCCTCGGCGTGGGGTTTTTCCGGGTGCTGTTTTGTTGGTATAATGCAGCAGTGGTCTTCTTGATCTGGGTCGCATCCCAATAATAATTTGTGTTGGCTAAACATTGAGGTTGCGGGTGAGAGTCATCATACCATGACTCTGTATATGAGGATGGTTACGGAGGCGAGACGGAGAATAGTCTTCCTTGCAAGGCATAGCCAGCAGGATTTTCTCTTTGGCGCATTTCTCTTCGCCTATGTACTCGTAAGGAGGAAAGGAAATAGCAAAAATCGGGTTAATGGACCTTTGCATTTGCAATCAATTACTTTGTAAACTCAGTAATTTTCCCTGCAAAGATTATCTTCGGTTTGAAGGAGCTCATTAAGACTTCGTCTGGCGCAACCACAAAGAAGAGAGTACTCGAGCTTTAAGCATCGTATCAGGCACTTGAAATTGCGTTTTTCGGTACAAGCAAAATGAGAGGAAACAACTTTTTCAATTAGTTATAACTGAAATTGGCAAAGGAGATGTTTAACACGAAACAGATGATTGGCTTGCAGATTGAAAATTTACCATTTTCATTGGGAAGATGGTATTTTTTCAGTTGACAAACAATTATTTCTCCCTTCAATTAAAAGAGAACTTGAATTTTTAAAAATCAATGTCTGGAGGCGTGAGCCAACAGATAGGTTGTCTTTCTTGAAATGAACGGCATACGTAGCTCAAGTTCTGTTTAAATATTTTATGTCTATAGTATTGCAGAACAGTTCGAAGTTATGCTTTAAAATACTTGCTCAATTGTGGATTCAGCCCACAAAAACTTAACCATACTTTGTTCATTAGATTTCTGTTTGAAAAGTTATATTTAGGAAAGAACTCATCAAGGGGTTTTGGGAAGCGTACATATAAAGGGTTACTTTTTACTTTTTTTTTAGTTTTGCGGGTTGGCAGCACTGGTTATTAATTGGCGTCCAAACGTAATCTGTCAAGTGAAAAGTTTTCCGTATACTCTGTCACTTAATGGAAAGACTTACAAACGAGCAACAATTGCAAATTATTGAAATTTATAACCAAAATTCGTGCTCTGTGAAGAACGTGCACCGTTTGTTACGACCATATTATGGTCAACATAATCGACCTGGAGAATCAACAATTCGTGCTGTTATCACCGAATTTCGCACCAAATTCACTTTGTTGGACATTAAATCAACGACTCGCATGCGTACAGTGCGTACCGAGGAGATTATTGCAGTCGTAGCGTCCAATGTTAATGAAAATCGTGAAATGTCAATTCGTCGCCGTTCTCAGCAATTGGGCATGTGTTACTCAACCACATAGAAAATTGTAAATGTCGATTTGGGTTTGCAACCCTATAGAATTGAACTTGTGCAAGAATTGAAGCCGAATGACCTACCACAACGTCTAATTTTTGGTGAATAAGCCTTTGAACAGCTCCATGAAAATCCGCTTTTTTATCGAAAAATTATGTTCAGCGATGAGGCTCATTTCTGGGTCAACGGATACGTAAATAAACAAAACTGTCGCATCTGAAGTGATGAACAGCCACATGCCATACAAGAATTACCGATGCATCCCGAAAAAATGCAGTTTGGTGTTGCTTATGGGCTGGTGGCATCATCGGTCTATTTTTCTTCAAAGACGACCGTGGAAGATTGGATTAGTTGAACTTGGTTGACATGTGGTTTCATCAAGACGGTGACACATGCTACACTGCTCGTGAAACAATGGAAACGTTGAAGGATGAATTTGGTGAGCAGCTTATCTCTCGAAATGGCCCTTAGGGACAACAACCAACCGTATAGACCTAACTGCGTAATATGTAAACGCCTGATCACAACTGATCAAATTTTCAAATACAGGGTGGCGCACGAATCGTGCCACAAAAATAAAACTTAATCCCATTTTTCTGTGTGAGTAATCGGCTTATTTTTTTTTTATTTTGTAGGTTACTATTTAGATTTATAAAAATGGATGCTTGGGATACGGAGAAAAGAATTTGGATAGTGCAACGGTACCATGCTTTGCAGTCCGTCTTTTTCGTCCAAAGGGAATTTAGGCGGGAGTTTGGCGGTAATCCCCCGAGTAGATGGACCATTATGAGGTTTGTAAACATGTTTGCCGAATCTGGAAGCATCGCACGAAGGCCGTACCATCGAGATGCCAATGATGGTACAATCGCAGCAGTAGCATCTGCAATACAGGCCAATCCGAGCGTTTCGACCCGAAACTTATCGGGGCAAATTGGAGTTAGTAGACGGTCATTACAACGGATACTTCATGACGATTTAAACTTGTTTCCGTACCAAGTCCAAATTACTAGCAAGTTAAACCCTCAGGATTTGCCTGTTCGCCTGGAATTTTGCCAAAAAATGATATCAATGGCCGAAGAAGACAACACATTGATCAATTGTTTGTTCATGTCTGATGAGGCCAATTTGATATTAACGGCAATGTAAACAAGCAAAATTGCCGTATATGGAAAGAGTCTAATCCAGAAATGCTCCATGAGACGGAACTGCACCCAGAACGAGTCACTGTGTGGTGCGCAGTTTCATCAAGGTGTAGTGTCGGGGCGTACTTCTTTGAAGAAAACGGTGTAACCGTTACTGTCAATGGGGGACCGTTATTTAAAGATGTTAAAGGAGTTTTTTTTTTACCCAGAACTGCGCCGAAGACGTATACCATTCAACAGCATTTGGTTTCAGCAAGATGGAGCAACTGCACATATAGCCAGACCAGTTATGGCGGAGCTAAACAAAAAATTCGCAAACAAATTAATTTCTAGGAACTCCACTCTTCGCTGGCCCCCAAGGTCACCTGACCTGACTGCACCAGACTTCTTTTTATGGGGTTATGTCAAGCAAGAGGTGTATAAAACGAAGCCCAGGAATTTAACTGAATTAAAGCAGTCCATAACGACAATAATTGAGGCGATCCCAACTTCAACTCTTCAGGCCGCAATGAATAATTTTTTGATCAGGTGCCGCATATGCGTGGGAGAGCGTGGAGGTCATTTGCGATCTATTATCTTTAAAAACAACTAACTATTTAAAATAAAATTTAATTTTCTAACCAATAAAAAAAATGAAATACATCGATTAAAAAAAAAGTTATTCGAATTTCTTATTGAAGCACAATTGGTGCGCCACCCTGTAATTAAGGTAAACCTCCTAAACTTGCCCGCCGGCAAGGTGGCGATGGAGAATATTTGCTGGATAGATAAAGATCGGCAACGACGTTATAATCGGCATGTTTGAAGTAGTAAGCGAATAAGTAACAACGACACTTCGTCCCAGTCCTGCTTCCCAGCGCTAAAGCATGGACCGTAGAAGAAAATACTGAAAGATGAGCGATCAGCCGTATGGGCGATTTTTCTTTTAGTTTAAATTTTCAACCGTAATCTCAGCAAAGACTTGGACCATTCCTTTTGTTACACCTGAGATAAGGGTATACATAGTTATAAAAATGTTCTCAAAGGTAAACCGATAATATAACAATGTACAACTCATTATATGGATAAGAGTACACAAGTCGAATTGGGACGTTAATTCAGATGGGACAAATTGATCAAATTTAGCAAGGCTATTCATGTGTTATTGTAATCAAATAAACATTTGGTGATTTCTATATTTTGACATAAAAAAAGACTAGCAGTAGCGTAAATGGATAACTACCTGATAAAACATATCACTATGGAGTTTTTCATAACCTAAATACGTTAACATATGACTATTTGCCTTCTCATAATAAGCAAACTATAACTTCCGTCCTCCAAGATATTAATTCAACAGACTTCTATAATTCATTTAATTCCAATTAGAAAAAAAAGCTAAAACCAATAATATCGGGAAATTATTTCCAATACTAAAACTCTCACACGCGATGAGAAATACAAACAAATCAAAGATACTCCAATGCAACCCGATTATACTCCCAACGGGAATGCTTTTATAGTCACCTCCACGTCGGGTCGTCAGTCTCCCACCAACCATTTGCATTATGCAACATTCGCAATTCAATGAGTTTACCTAATTCAGTACACACACACACACAGCCAATGAGTTTGAGCCTGAGCGAATATTTATCGCATACCAATCGAGCACGAGTGCCACGAGGAGTATTTATTTAGGGCAAGACTCCTTATTAGCACTTAGAGAAGTTGAGGAATATAAAGCGATATGACTGACCTGATTCACGAAAAATATTAAATATCCTGACAGGGTTCCGTTTATCCTCGATTCAATAATATTTCGCCCCATTATATCAAACATAATCAGGGCAGTGCTATGCCTGTCACGGTTTCGCTACTCATTTGCGCCTATCAACTAGCTAGGGCTATACCAACCCCAAATGCAATTCGAAAGCCCCGTTAAATTCTTGAGGAAGAGAGCGCTCCTCATTTAGGGTCGCAAATGAACATTTGGAATCCAAAGTTACGATTTGCATTACTTAATCTGTTCGGCTATACGTACCCGGAGCCATTGTACACACAGTGTGCCATTTTCAGGTACAAGCTTATTGGAAATGTCAGTCATTCCTAGCTTCCGGCGGTTGATGCTCATTTCGTTGCCGTGTGTAGGTTCTATGCTGCGGAATTTGTGCAAAGATCGAAATGAACCAACAGGAACAGAACCGACAGAATAAAAACCCATGAAACCATGGAGCACACACCTTAATTGGGTCATGTCGAGGGAAGATGTTTCAGATACCAAACACTGGAAATTCAACGCTTGCCTGCAAGTCTTCCGACCGAATGCACTACGACGATGACGACGATTCTGGGGAATAGATGATGTGCACAAATATTGATACTAGAAGGCAATCAGCATTATCTGTGTGCATGTATTGAGTCGCACACACTTGCATTGCCTTTTCAAGGGACGAACTATGATATGGAATTTCGAAGCACAGTCAAAGGATGCCTTTAACTTAAGCACATGATGGCACGATTCTTTTGAATTGCCACCGCACTAAGAAACAAGACTCGTACTATGAACATAGGCAGTCATTTTTCCGGGTATCAATATTTAATACACGTGAAACGAAATAAAGCGACATTAAATATGAACGCACAGACAGAGATCCGCAAAACCGCGTGGTGGCAATAACCCTGTGCGCATAAATAAATCTGCACAAATGTGCGAATTCAAAAAAAAAATATATCTCAAGCCACATTATACGAGTAGGCAAGAGGTCTGCTGCTTGTATTTCATGTTTAATCGACTCCGATTGAAGAAGGAAATTTATAATTAACGCACCCAGTTTCTCGAAATCGAACTTCAAAGAGCACCTGTCGAAACACTGAAAACATGTGCTTTATGATTATCCCTATATTTATTATGAGTACTGCGGATTTTATATTTGATGTAAGGTGAATACTCGGTTTAACCTTTACTACTTGTGATAAACATACTCACACACAATTATGTTTTAAATTATTGTTCAATTGGGAACGATTATGATAACTACGTCATCACATTGGATGGATACCATACAGGGAGATTGGTTCGAGATATTATGAGATTAGTTGGATCAGTGTATTGCAAATGAGACCTTGTTGGAGAATCTTTATATTACAGGGAAGCTTTTACAGTTTGTCACGTACTTTAAGGAAATACACAGGGTGTGTTGTAAAGCGGTGGTTAGTCATTCCATTACGATCACACTGATTCATATGTAGATGAATCTCATATAATAAAGGGTGATCCAAGTAGAGATATTTTTTCCAATAGCCTTTTTTGACAGATCACGTGTGAGTCGTGTCATGCTGTCATGTTATTTTTGTTTAGTATTGTTTGGCATTTCATAATGGAAAGACTTACGCGTGAACAACGTTTACAAATTGTTCAACTTTATTATGAAAATTCACGTTCTGTGAGGAATGTGTTTCGTGCACTTCGCTCAACTTATGGTCAACATAATCGGCCTACTGAACGTACTATTCGTTTTCACGTTTTGGGCCGGTCGATTGGCCACCAAGATCGTGTGATATCACACCGTTAGACTTTTTCCTGTGGGGATATGTAAAGTCAAAAGCTTATGCCGACAAACCCGCTTCGATTCAGGCCTTGGAGGAAAACATCACGCGTGTCATTCGCCAGTTACCAGTCGAAATGCTCGAACGAGTGATCGAAAATTGGACTCAACGGATGGACCATCTGCGACGTAGCAACGGTCAACATTTGATAGACATAATCTTCAAAAAAAAATGCCAAAGAATGTTCTTTCAAATGATAATAAACATTCTCCATTGAATTTGAATTTTCTGTGTTTTTTTCTTTAAAAAAGTAGGGAAGTAGAAATGGATCACCCTTTACAAACAGGAATGCTCGTAGACATAACTTCGCTTCGGACTTGGCCTAACTAAGGATGACGCAGGTTGTTTCCTCAAGCCAAGAATCACTATAAACCACTTTCATCAATTATGGAGAATCACTTCAGTCGTAATTTAGGACACTGAAGCATGCGGAAAGCGTTTTTAAAGCGAATGAAAAAAATCATTTCGAGTAAGAAATCTCATTTGCGTCGACGGGCTACGACGAGAAAGGCTTTGTTGTAAGTGGAGCACTGAGATTGATACCGACTAACTTGAAGTTTGCAGCTGGAGTCAGCTGCCTAGACAAAAAAAATAGAAATGTTGGCGCGACAGGCTCGTTATTACCCAGGTCCGACATTTCTCACAACCATTACAACCATTCATGTGTGCGTCTGCACGATGGTGGGACCTCCTTTTTTATGCCGACTCCGTGCGGCGAATTTTAGATAAGCTTTTCTTGGCAACTGATACTACTCGGATGATTTGTCAGATCATCACGAGAGGAGGGCCGGTGGAAAATCATTTAGATGTTGCCACTGCGCGGAATCGAATCCAGACCTTCTGAACGGCAGTTCATCGCACTAACCATCCCGCCAGTGAGCCCGTCTACCTAAGCATGGAGCTTTATTAAAATATTAGATAAGAAAAAGCATCATCCCAAAGCTCTGAGCTCGGAAACATTGCTTTTCGATAAGCAACTACGTAGTCGTCTAAACTGAAATATGCAATGTCATATGATTTCAAGAACAAGAAGATTCGCCTTCTTTCATGAACGACCAATACCAATCACATCCTATTCTTGTAAGGTCAAGATAACGCTGATAAATCGTCGGTACAGGGAAATAATTTCACATGGGAAATAACCTATTCTTGAGTGGAAGAATAATGTCAATATAAATAAATAAATAATTACAAAATGACACGATCGAGCAAGATCGTTGCACCCCGTATTTTAAAAACATTTAAGATTGTTTCGGATCAAGCCTTTTTTTTAAGTGCAAGCATTTGAAATCGATGAAATTCTTCTTAACGGTTTCAAGCCCACAATTGAAAGAATAAATGCATCAGATATTCTTTTTAATTTTTATTAATGACCTCCTGTTAGAGTTAATTTAATTCATTTCATTGCTGTTGAATATGCTTTTCGGACGACGAAAAATATAAATTCCGATCTCTTCTCTTAAATGACGCTACAGACCGGTGTGAACCTGAACCCAAACCAAAAGCCTGTTCAGCTCACCAGTTAGGTCACTCCCAGTTGCGGTTGAGGTCGGTTTCTTTTTTTTAAGGCGAGGTCATCTAAAATGTCCAACAATGAGTTTTTGGACCATGCATATTTCGATGTCCAGTTTGTTAACCACTTAGTTGCATTTTTGTCTCCAAAGCCCGTCCACGCAAAAGAGAAGACTTCGAATAAATTGTTTTGTCAGCCTGAAAAACAGTGCTTGTCGAAAGAAACTCTGCTCTTGATTTCTGTCAAAGTTAATAACTAAGCCGAAGTTGACAACGTCTCTAACTTCCCTAAGTTGCGGCATTATAATAAAATCGGCTAAGATTAATACGGTGGAATTGAGTGCTCCCAAAATAGGTAAACAAGTTGTCAGAAAAGCGAAATCGAATTAATAGCCTTTCTCCATGAATTCTAAAAGCTAATTTTTTAAGCGGAGTTTTTTTTAAACAATCGAATAAAACACTTCAATTTGCATCAAATATTTAAAAGTTTTATTGAAATCGATAAACAGGCCATTGCCATTTACGTTTTAATGACAACTTCAAATGGTCCATTCGCAAGGTCTAGTTATGCGTTTTCGAGCATTTCGGCCTGTATTCCTTGAAATACGCGTGTTATGTTATCCTGTAAGCAGACCTGGAAAAAGTGCACTATTTTAGTACTGCACTTTTATATGCACTAAAATAACCAACTCCAATGTTAGTGCATTAGCACTAGCATTGAAAATTTCAAAAACCATTTGTAAACCCTACCCCATACCATATACACTAGATAAATGTTGTATTTTGTGGAACCATAAAATATTTTGATAAACTGTCGGTACAATATATTGTGACAATATCATTTTCTATATTTCATCACCATAAGGCCCCCCTTAATATTAAGGATGGGTTGGGCTAGGGCACAGCGGATTGTAGCCTTCTCAAATGTTTTACTCCTTTCCACAGCAGGTGACACCCAGCTACTTCAACATTTTTCGAAACGCATTAAATTATCCATTTTTTAAGAAAGTTTGACGATCATTCTCTTCTTCTAATCATCCAAAAAGCTTACGGATTCAGCTGCGTTGTGTAATGTGTGCAAATTAAATTTTATTAACATGGGATTTTTCAGTGTTCATGCAAGTTTTTTTTATTAGAGGCACAATTTTCAATGGTAGCCTACTTTCAGTAACGTTGAAATTTTTCAATGCAAGTACTGGAGAACTTTCATGAGCATTGAAATTTTCAATGGTAGTGCACATTTATTTTCATAGCATTGATATTTTCAATGCTAGTGCAAATTCAATGTCAGTGCTTAAGTACATGGATCCGCCTGTAAGGCTTCAATCGAGTTCGGCTTACCCATATAGACTTTTCATAACCCCAGAAGAAATAATCAAGAGCGCCGTTGAATCGCATGATCTTGGCGGACAACTCACAGGGCCATTTCGAGAAATAAGCTTATTCCTTCAACATTTCCATTGTTTCACGAGCTGTGTGGCATGTGGAACTGTCTTAATGAAACCACATGTCAACCAAGTTCAACTCAGCCAACTAGGGCAAACAAAAGTTGCGTATCATGGCTCGATATCGGTTGACGTTAATATTTCTTCCACGGTCGTCTTTGAAGAAAAATGGACCGATGATAACACCAGCCCATAAACCACATTAAACTGTCGTTTTACAAGAATTACCGATGCATCCCACGGTAATTCTTGTATGGAATGTGGCTGTTCATCACTTCAGATGCGACAGTTTTGCTTATTTACGTATCCGTTGACCAAGAAATGAACCTCATCGCTGAGCACAACTTTTCGACAAAACAGCGGATTTTCATGGAGCTGTTCTAAGGCCCATTCACCAAAAATTAGACGTTGTGGTAGATCATTCGGCTTCAATTCTTGCACAAGTTTAATTTAATAGATTTGCAAACCCAATTCGACGCGTAAAATTTTCCATGTGGTTGAGTAAAACATGCCCAATTTGCTGAGAACGGCGACGAATTGACATTTCACGATCTTCATTAACATTAAACGCTACGACTGCAATATTCTCTTCGGTACGCACTGTACGCATGCGAGTCGATGGTTTAATGTCCAAAAAAGTAAATTTGGTGCGAAATTTTCGATTATGACGACCATAATATGGTCGTTACAAACGGTGCACATTTTTCACAGAGCATGAATTTTAATTATAAATTTCAATAATTTGCAATTGTTGCTCGTTTGTAAGTCTTTACATGATTTAATGGCGGAGTAGACTAAAAACGATTCACTTTGACAGATGACGTTTGGACGCCGATACTTACCAGTGCTGAAGAACTTAACTCTTAAAAAGTCACCCTTATTTGTCATAACCGAAAGGTTAACCAAATGGTTGTGAAATGTAAAGATTTCCTTAATCGATACAAGAATTATTTTACCTCTTTCGAACTGTTCTCAATACAATAACGCGCATATACGCCCTAAACTCGAGTTTCACTCTCACATCTTTTTAGGTGCAGCAAGACATCGTTGCACTAACCGGAGATGATAATAAAAATGTGCGATTGAAATTGAAGAGAGACAAAAACCTAGCAAAGTCCATAGTCTCCCTCGAATACCTTACACATTTGTGTAATAACAATAAATTATAACAACAAATGCTCAAACGAATTAGCCAATTGTATTTCACCCCTTTTAGCAATTCAGGTGCGAAGCACGCCATACCCCAAATGTTCATCCCTTCATCTCTCTACTCTACTCTCAACTAGGTCGAACAAACTCTGTTTTTCCGGCCCATTACTATTTACGTACATTGAAAGCCCAGGCTTATCGTTATATCTTCTACCACTCTAAATTCTACTCCGCAAAATCCCAATCAAGGGCGTGATGATTGGAAAAAAGCCCAAAGCAATCAAAACAAGGGCCAAGCTCCTTTCTGAGTTGATTGATAGTATATCACATAAGTAATGGAACTAATGCTGTCAAAGTAGGGAACTTCTTTGCCTTGCTCCAGTTGGGAAAATCAGCTCTTTATGTTTTGTATACATATCAAGCACTATAATTTTTTTTTTACTGTGTTTTCTATCTTCATTTTTTATCAAGTACACATTATAAAGAAGCGCTCAGTTTTTACGAAGCGGAGAATTATTCCCTATAATTGGTAGGTCATCCAACATCCAACTTATACCTTCATCTACAAAACAACGCCTAATTTAATTGGTAACCACCAAAATCTAACCCAGGTGTAAGCAGCGTTCCATTAACGATAGATCTGTACATATGTCACAGCACCGATTGTTCATAGAAACTGTTCATGTCGAAAAAAATACAGAAACTCAGCATAAAAGTTACTCAAAACGATGTCTTTACGGGCCCTCAACAAAACAGATTGTCATGTCCTTTCCTAAAGCTCCTGTGAAATCTATACCACAAAGGACTACTATATATAAAAAAAACATATTTTCTTAAAGTCTAGCTATGAAAACGTTGTTGGAAGTATTTTGGCGATTGCATACACAAAAAAAAACAAAACAAAAACCCTTTGTTTCGCCATTATTGTGGCATACTCTCTATTCCGACATTCGTTTCGGTCATCTTCATCGACAGTCAATGGACAATAATAACACACCAACGAGTATTCCATTTTTTTCATTCTGCAAGTACTTCCCTAACTCTGTTCATCAATGCTCAAGTCGTGCCCAGTACAATGAAACGTTTTGGCGAGCAGGCATAAATTTCCTTTTATTTGGCAATTGACATGGCGAAGGCTTGGATTTCCGACCGTCTACTTGATCATGTTTTCCTCTACCACCAACAGCTATAAACAGTTTTTGCTCTTCATTCGTTGAATCCTATCCAACTGCGATATATACGAAATACCGACAATGTACGTATGAATGGCGATGCAAGAAAAAAAAATCGATAAATTCCGCATCATTGTGTAGAAGGGATATTTTTGCTCAACACATGTCCATTCTAAGCTAATGGTCAAAAACGTAAATTCATGCCTTTTTGAATTCTTTTTGTCGACGGTGGAAAAACTGAGTCCCATATATAACTCATACTCACAAGGAAGAACGCACCATGTGGGGTTATGGAATTAACGCAATTTTGCGATGGGATAGATGCTGCGTTTTCCGTATGAATATATAATGTGGAAGCTGTGACTTTTTTGAGATTCAGTCATGAGTTATGACATCGATAAATAAATAAGTTCGCCGAATATCCGATAAAGGGATATTGTATTGCGAGAATTATAAACATGTGGTGGCCTCGATATGGCGCACTGACTATAAAAAGATTTCTCCACATTTCAACCGGAAAGTCGATTACACAGATTTGTCTTGGCGCAAGAACACTTCATATATGTCCCTTGGGATTAGTCTTCCTAATACAAGCTCGACGAAACAGCAGACGATGTCATTAAATGTTTGTTTTTAACATTTGCTTACTAATGGTTTTGAAAAACAAATATCTAGATAATAATTGAATTCAATAGTGCGTGTGATGTGTGGACAGACAGCAATGTACCATCACATCATGCTTCAGTCTTGCTTACGTTTTTGGATTACCGGATTTCACCACATTTTATGAGAAGAGACTTTCTTTCCCATAACAACTAACTAACTACACAGATTCTTATTTTTTGATGAAGTTCTAGAGATATAACCAAAGAACAACTGCTTGTTTCAGGTATAGGACAGCCAATTATCTATAGAGTCTACAAATTCCATGTAAGAGTGGTTTAATGGTGATTGCTGATTTTTATCACTATCAGCATAAACAGTAAACTTCCAAACTGGTGTCCGGCAACGTACCCTTGAGTGGCGTAGGAGCAGCAAAGCAATATAGAAAACATACTTTTGCAGACATATTCGTAACATAAATTGGAGTCGAATAGTGGTGTGGATATGACTAGTAGAAAAGGGAAATTCAGCACTAAAGAATGTGACTTAAATGGACATGTATAAATATTATTGCATTAGACGAATTATTTACTACGATCCAAATAATACAGAAAATGATTTCCGAAAAATAATACCCAAATGTTTTAGGGTGAATGGCGTTACTTTTCCATAATCGTAAAATATTGTTTATATTATATGTATGTAGTTCTAACCAAAACACTTGACCTACTATACCAAATATGCAGAGGGAGTTTAAGAGAATATAAATGGAAGATGTCTTTTATTGTTATCACTGCAATTGGAGGTCTGGAATATGAGAACATTAAACAGGTGAGGTTCAGCCGAATAGCTGGCGAAAGCCATAAGCAAACGCTGCTGATATTACTGCCATCTAGGAAATACGATGAGATGGGACGTACAAAAAGAGGATGAAAGACTGTGGCATCTATTTCGGACCGTGTTATAGTGAGCAGAATCAGCAAATATTTTTATTTGGAATTGTTATAAGTGCCAGACTTAGCAAGAAGTCTTCAAGACATTAGTGACCGCATTGTAACAATCCGCACTTGACTAATTGACCAATTGACTAAGCTGTGGAACGAAATGTGACTTAGCCAACACACGATTTCCTCACCTCGACCTTCGTGGCAGTCTCCAAATCATCAAATGGTCAACCAATTGATCACATTGCGATAGGCAAGAGGCACGCATGCAGTAATTAGGATGTCTCAACACTCTATCTAATACCAACACCTTGTTGCAGCCAATGAAGTAATGCGAATACAATACAACAAATCAGAAATACCGTGAATAAAATTCATATCGAAAGCTAGAAATCGCCAAGTCCTTCGAAGATCGCGTATCTCTTAACCTCTCGGTAAACACGATGCCACCAGCATTTAATATGGAAGACCAATGGAAACGATGTCAACAAAGTAGGTTTCTCGTGCTTATCAGCAAGACACCATTGCTTTGAGGAAGAAAGCCAACAGATGATAGTAGCCAAGACCGAGACCTACAAGTCTAAGCTGCAGCTGAAGACGACAGCTGCCGTTGAGCTCTATAGGCAGAGAAGAAGAACACCGACTTTTCAGAAAGAAAAAAAAACAGCAACAAAGGCAAGAAAAGCGCTCGATCGAGAATATAGAAAGATGCCAATACAGGAATGATGTTCACATATTTTACCAAAGTGTGAAACATTAAAGCCACGGATATAAGGCGCAAAGGTAAACAAGGAAATATTGTAGTTGAGACTCAGGCCTTTACAAATGCTGAGGACTTGGAAAAACCACTTCTGTAGACTTTTAAACGGTGATGACAAGGCAGATTCTTGTCAGGCAGAAAGAACCATTCACCAAAAAGATAACAGCGAAAAATCCAACCTTAGTGAAGTGAGGGAGGCAATATGATGATTTGAAAAGTAAGATTCACCATGCTAAATTTGGTCAAATGAAAGTATGCCTAAAGAATGGATCAGTATCGTTTGCCCGATCCAGTTGGCACTGCGCCAACTAACGAGGCATAGGTCTCCTCAACATCGCCTACAAGATCCTATCTGCCGTAATATGTGAACGCCTGAAACCATTTACCAACACCATGATCGGCCCTTATCAGTGGGGTTTTAGACCAGAAAAGTACACAACTGATCAAAACGGCAGATTCTGGAAAAACCGAAAAAGTCTAAATCGGTACCCACTATACCTTTTATCCATTTCAGCATTTATAGAAACGAACTGTACAGAGACATGTCTAGTTTTGGTATACCGCCCAAACTTGTCCGTCATGCAATATGAGGATGGAGAATTCTGGCTGCTCAATCTGTGTCGGAAACTTCCTTACCGAAACTTTCGATACAAAAAACTTTGTCCATCAACATTATGGAAGATTTTGCGCAAAGATCTTGGCTTACGACCTTAGAAGTGCAAGAAATAAAGCCGCGAGATCATGCAATGCGTCGTGATTTTGGTATATGGGCCGAAAATTATGAAGCTCATTTTTGGTTGAATGACTACGTCAATAAGGAAAAGTGCCGCACTTGGAGTAAAGAGAATCCACATGAAACCCTACATCCAAAAATACTGACTGTTTAGTGTACTCTATGGGCTGGTGGAGTCATTGGGCCATACTTCTTCCGAAATGATGCTGGAGAGTCAGTTTCCGTTAATGGAGGCCGGTGTAGAGCCATGATAAGCGACTATTTTGTTCCCGAATGGATGGCATGAATGTGGATGAGATGTGGTTCCAACAAGACGGCGCTACATGCCACACAGCGCCGCATGTCACAATCGATTTATTGAAGAAAACATGAGCGTATAATTTCGCGGAATGGACCTGTCAATTGCCCACCAAGATCGTGTGATTTGACATCATTGGATTATTTTCTTTTTTTATTTATTATTATTATTTATGTGAAGTCGTTCGTCTACGCCAACAAACCAGAAAGGTTAGGGGACTTGGAAGCCAACATTCGTGGCGTTATTGCCGACATACGGCCCCAAATGTGGCTGAAAATTGGACATCCGGACTTTTCTTTATTCGCACCAGTCGCGGCGGCGACATGCTCGAAATCATATTTAAACATTAATGGGATAAAATTATCCTTCCAATAAAACCAAATTGATCGACATTAAAACGATTTTCTTGTGTTGTATTTCAATTCGAAGTTCTATACCTCTTAAAAAAAAACACCCTTCTGTCAGCTGTCTACTCAAATGGACATACGACATCAACGAATTGGAAAGACTGTCACCATTGACACATATAACTTTGAGGAAGTACGGGATTTCGTCAACGTCGGTTCCTGACAACAACATCTCTTCAGAAATTAAACGAAGAACTCCTCCCAAACGATGTTTCTTTAGGCTATGAAAGCACTTTAAAATTGTTAGAACAGCCAAACATTTTCATTCCTCAATTGAAAAGGCAATGAAATAAGTGTTTTTGAAAATTGCATTATCAATGACGAACATTTAATTGTCAATGCATGATGATTGTAAGCCTCAAAAGTCTGAAATATAGAGCCATGTTTCGGCCTATATCTTAGATTTCTTGATTATCATTATTATTACTAAGAAGGACTGGACTAAGGACTGGCAATCGCAATGACCATCCGAATGACATAGAAAAGGGAAATTAAATTTTCTAAGCAGCACGACTCCGATAACTTTGGTTGTTTTATCTATCGGCCCTAATAAACTGGCTCACAATGCTTCCATATTTTCTTACACGCACTTCAGATTTATGAATTATTTTGATGAGATTTTATAAATTGGAAAAATGTTAGGTGCGAGGTGTAGACTTCTGTGCTATTCATACTAACTTTTGAAGGAGCCATATGTTTTTAGCGCATAACTTCAATTTCGACACCACACTTAACAAAAGCATTTTTTTTTTTAAGATTTAGTTTCGAGCTACCAAGTACGAAGAACAGGCACAGCTAAAAATCTTTTCGTGCTAAGTTCGGTATTACCTTGGGTTTCCCTATTCAAAGCGTTATGATGCAAAAAGATGATCTGAAACAATGGGCGGAATTCTGCTTCAATTCTGAATCAAATATATTACACATGTAATCTCCTGAGTACGGAAAGCTTAAATACTGTAAATACTTTTTTATACTTAATGGTATTTTATATAATATACAGCTCGAAAATTCGAAGTAGAGATTTTTACAAATCCTTATGTTTTTAGGCAACCTGAGTCAAAAAAAAGAAATGAACGATCGCGTTGATTCAAATAAAAATTTTGTATGCAGTGTAATAAAAATATTCTGAATATGACTGCATGCTCAGATTTTTCAAAAACAGTTACTCAACAAATATTTAAGGACACATTTTGCGCTGATTATATTTTGAATGTTGAGAAACGCCTATAACGATTTTGATTTAATGTTTAAGCTCAGATGGTGTAGACGTTTATTCAAAAGCTGTGCACTCAGTTTTCCCTTAAAATTAGTATAACGTTAATTCATAAATTTAACGATTTCAAAAATCGAACACCAAATAGAACCAAATGTGAATGGCTTCTTGGGGTCCTTAGAAACATATCTGTATACCAAGTTTTTGCCAAAACTGGACTTCAAAAAATTGTCCTCGAAAATGAAAAAAATGTTTCTTAGGTACATTTTGAAATTGTTAAAACTATGATTTAACAGTTTTCTGCTAAAAAATGGAATAACTGTGCTTTTAAACATTATGGTATATCACATTTAGAGATAGAGAAGACTACTTGGAACAATCTGATTAAATTAAATAGATTTACGTATACATTTTTACAAAAATTAACACTTAAATAACGGATGCTTTAGGTCAAGATTTTATTTTTTCGAAAACGCATTAAACGATTTTATTAAATTTCATATATATGCTTGTGTAAAGAAATAAATAAATAGTTTTTCTTAAATTCGTTCCTCAAAATTATCGGTATGGATTATTATTATTTATTATATGAAAAAATAACCAAATTTTCTAAGAACAACTTTAGCGCTAGAACTTTTATTAAATGGATTTGTTCAAACTGCATATCAAAACAATAGTGTCGGACCTTTTATTTATTCGTTCATGGCATATTCTTTTCCTGTGCATGACTGCTAGACTTCAACTGTATTGAATGCGGTTCTCACAATAGGCGGTTCTCACATTTATTGGAAAAAATCCTAAATTTTTAGTAAACTCATTTATTAATTCTATTACCAAAAACAAATTCCCATTTTATCTACCTACGCCACTGACATAAAGTCACTTTATCCTGTTTAGTTATTCCATGTAAAGGTTTATTCATTACTGTTACGGTGAAGTTGTCACCTTTCAATTTATATCTCCTTCAAATGGTCTATTCCCACACAAGCAATTGTGTCGACGTTCTGCATCCTAAGAAATAATGGACGGTCTATGTTGGGTAAATATAATACCTGAACTCCATGCAAAGGATGCAAAGGTTAGGCATAGGTGTATCGTTGGGAGAAATAGAAAGCATGGGTCCAGCCTGTTTTCTACATGTTATAGTTACATTAAAGCAAATACACAATCTGTCAAGACTTTATAAATATTTCTTATGCAAAATTCTACGGCTTAAGGTTGATTCAGTCTGATTATCTTATTTACGGATTGGACATTAAAACAAAAAAATATCGAATGTTTTCAAAACCAAATTATAGAAGAAAAAAAATGGAATTCTCTTTGTATATAATGCAAAAAAATATTTTAGTTCACTAAAATCTTTCATACTTAAAAATCACAATAAAAAAAAATCACAATCACAATACTAATAATTGTAGAACGTACAATTCGCGCTGCAAGGAATAAATAGAATTATATAAAATGGTGGTTGGGTGTTGTAGAACGAGGGTAGACTCTGATTGGCTTTAACTTGGCAATGCCGAGTATTGAAACACGACGAAAAACAGCAACACTATAAACAGCCAGGTCAGAATGGCAAGGAATGAATACCCGGCCTGCTGTCCCAGGCGAACCTAGACGAGCTGCTTCGACATATTCGGACTAGGAATTTCAAGGGTTAGTCAGGCCCCTTGAACAGAGCTGGTGGCGGATGAACCGAAAGGCCAACGGCAGCGCTCAATCCCGTAGTGGATACTGATGGCTCCGTGTCCTAGGGGAATCTAATAAATTGGAACTGGGCCTCCAGGTTGGGGGTTGTGCTTTGGGTTAACTACCCAATCATGAAAAAATCTAACGGTTACGAAGCCTCGGAAAGGACTGATTTTATTGTTGACGACACGGCTAAACGAAAAAAGGACAACGACGTTCGTATCTGCACCTGGAATGTGAGAACATTAAACAGGAGAGGTGCAAGCGAACAACTAGCGGACGCCCTAAACGGCTACAAAGCAGACATTACTGCCATCCAGGAAATACGATGGGATGGGCCGGGCAAAAAGAGGATGAAAAACTGTGACATCTACTACGGACCGTAAGTAAGCAGAAACAGCGACTATTCGGATGCGGATTTGTTATAAGTGCCAGACTTAGGCAAGAAGTCTTATGTTTGCAAGACACTAGCAAACGCATTGTAACGATCCGCATCAAGGCCAAATTCGATAGCATAAGCCTTATATGCGCTAACGCCCCAACGGAGGAAAAAGATGATATAGCTAAGGACTGCTTATATGAGCTCGTTGACAAAACCTTTGAGCGACTACCGAAGTACGATGTTAAAATCGTGCTGGGAGATTTTAACGCAAAGGTAGGAAGAGAAGACATCTTTAGCAGTATTGTCAGAAAACATAGCCAACACGAGAACACGCCTGGTAACGCACTTAGGCTAATTGACTTCGCTACGGAACGAAATGCCACTATAGCCAGCACACAGTTTCCTCACCTCGATATCCATAAGGGGACATGGCGGTCTCCAGATCAACGAACGTTCAATCCAATTGATCGCATAGCGATAGACAAGAGGCACGCATCCAGTATTTTGGATGTCCAAACTTTCCGAGGAGCTAACATCGACTGGACCACTACCTTGTTCAAGCCAAGGTAGAATGCGGATATCCACCACGCCACAGCAATCCAGAAATACTGTAAAAAAATTTAATGTCGAAAGACTGCAATCGCAAGAGACCGCCAAGACAGTCGCGCAACGCGTATCCCTAAGCCTCTCGATTAACACCATACCAACAGCATCGAATGTCGAAGAACAATGGCAACGATGCCAACAATCCATTAGATCAGCCGCAACTGATGTGCTAGGTTTCTCGCGCCCATCAGCAAGAAACCTCTGGTTTGATGAGGAATGCCGACAGATGCTCGCAGCCAAGAACGAGGCCTACAAGGCTAAGCTGCAGGTGAAGACGAGAGCTGCCGTTGAGCTCTATAGGCAGAGAAGAAGGGAAGAACACCGGCTTTTTAGAAAGAAGAAAAAAGAGGAAGAAAAGCGCGCGATCGAGGATATAGAGAGGTGCCACTCAAGGAAAGATGTTCGCAAGTTTTACAAAAGTGTAAAACGTCACAGCCAAGGCTACAAGACTCGAACAGAATCCTGTCGAGATGAAGAAGGAAATATCGTAGTTGAGACAAAGTCGATGCTGAGGATATGGAAGAACCACTTCTGCAGACTGTTAAACGGCGATGACGACCAACATTCAGCTGTCAGGCAGAACGAACCGTTCAATATTGGCAATGACAGCGAAAGCTGCCAACCACCCGACCTGAGTGAAGTGAGCATAGCAATATCTAAACTGAAGCTTGATAAGGCTGCCGAAAATGACGGCCTCCCCCCCCGAGCTTTATAAAGCCGGCGGAGATGACTTGGTAACTAACATCCACCAACTCATAAGCCGAATCTGGTCGGAAGAAAATATGTCTGAGGAATGAAACATCAGCATCGTTTGTCCGATCCACAAAAAGGAGACCCTGTTAACTGCGCCAACTACAGAGGCATAAGTCTACTCAACATCGCCTACAGGATCCTATCTGTCATAATATGTGAACGCCTGAAACCGTTTACCAACAACCTGATCGGCACTTATCAGTGTGGTTTTAGGCCAGGAAAATCAACAGCAGATCAAATTTTTACAATTCGGCGGATCCTGAAAAAACCCAAGAAGTTAAAATCGATACCCACCACCTATTCATCGATTTCAAAACCGCATACGACAGCATTTTTAGAGACGAACTATACAGAGCCATGTCTAGTTTTGGTATACCGTCCAATCTCGTCCGTTTGTGTAGGATGATGATGACGCTGCTCCATCAGGGTCGAAACCGACCTCACCAACACATTCGATACCAAAAAAAGGATTTAGGCAAGGCGATGCGCTGTCATGTGACTTCTTCAATTCGATTCTTGAGAGGACTGTGTAAAACTCACGAGCCAACACCAGAGGCACAATTTTCCTAAAATCTGTACAACTACTAGCATACGCCGACGATATTGACATCATTGGTAGGACCCAACGTGATGTCATAACCACGTTTGCTAGTATAGAGAAAGAAGCGGCAAAAATGGGTTTAGCAGTAAATGAGGACAAGACGAAGTATATGCTGTCGACACGAAAGGACACACAACATCGACGAATTGGACAGTACGTCACCATTGACAGATATAACTTTGAGGTAGTACGGGACTTTATCTATCTCGGTTCCGCTATTAACTCTGACAACAACATCTCGTCAAAAATTAAACGAAGAATTACTCTTGCCAACCGCTGTTTCTTCGGGCTAAGAAGGCAATTCAGTAGTAAAATCCTCACTCGAACTACTAAGGAGATTTTATATAAGACCCTGATCATCCCAGTCCTGCTCTACTGCGCTGAAGCATGGACCGTCTCAAAAGCGGATAAAGAAATCCTTGGTCGATTTGAGAGGAACATTCTTCGAAAAATCTTCGGTCCCGTTTGCGTTGACGGGCTATGGAGACGAAGATCCCACCAAGAGCTATACGAGCTGTACAGCGACATGCCCCTGGTCAAAAAAAACGACCTCACCAACACATTCGATACCAAAAAAAGGATTTAGGCAAGGCGATGCGCTGTCATGTGACTTCTTCAATTCGATTCTTGAGAGGACTGTGTAAAACTCACGAGCCAACACCAGAGGCACAATTTTCCTAAAATCTGTACAACTACTAGCATACGCCGACGATATTGACATCATTGGTAGGACCCAACGTGATGTCATAACCACGTTTGCTAGTATAGAGAAAGAAGCGGCAAAAATGGGTTTAGCAGTAAATGAGGACAAGACGAAGTATATGCTGTCGACACGAAAGGACACACAACATCGACGAATTGGACAGTACGTCACCATTGACAGATATAACTTTGAGGTAGTACGGGACTTTATCTATCTCGGTTCCGCTATTAACTCTGACAACAACATCTCGTCAAAAATTAAACGAAGAATTACTCTTGCCAACCGCTGTTTCTTCGGGCTAAGAAGGCAATTCAGTAGTAAAATCCTCACTCGAACTACTAAGGAGATTTTATATAAGACCCTGATCATCCCAGTCCTGCTCTACTGCGCTGAAGCATGGACCGTCTCAAAAGCGGATAAAGAAATCCTTGGTCGATTTGAGAGGAACATTCTTCGAAAAATCTTCGGTCCCGTTTGCGTTGACGGGCTATGGAGACGAAGATCCCACCAAGAGCTATACGAGCTGTACAGCGACATGCCCCTGGTCAAAAAACTCCGCATTGGACGTTTAAGATGGCTAGGACATGTAGAACGAATGGACACTTACACTCCGGCTCGCAGAGTCTTCGATGCCCAGCCAGACGTCGGACGCAGTAGAGGAAGACCTCGCCTTAAGTGGCGCGCACAAGTAGAAACCGACCTCAACCAACTTGGAGTGCGCAACTGGAGGCAGTTAGCTAAGGACCGGGCTAATTGGAGAGGCATGTTGGTTGAGGCCCAGGTTCATTCCGGACGGTAGCGCCACTTAAGTAAGTAAGTAAGTATAAAATTGACCCAACTGTTTAGGGAATATGTCTTGTTTCTTCGTTCACGTTGTTCCAGTCATTTAATTTAAGTACCCTGGCTTCCGCGATCGATTGATCCTTAAGTCGAATGTTCTTACTTCCATTTCGTCACGAATCTGAAGATTGGGATTCACTTAATTTGGGCGAGCCAATGTAGTCGACTTGTTTTTACCTTTTAAATTTCATTTTCATCTGGGTACCTCTCATAAAAATTGCAGTTAAGTTTTCTCCCTCCTTACATAAGGATCAAATAAATGACGAAGTATTTTTTATTGAGTTAGGAATTTTGTTCTCATTTTTAATGTCCTTTACGTAGGGTTGATGTTGAATCTGGGGTAGACGAACTCCTTTACGCACTATCTTTTCTAGGACAAGATTAAATAATTTCAGAGGTTATATATTTCTCGAAAGACCGTTAATGCTTGGAATGCTTAACGAATAGATACCAATACTCCAGTTCGCAGAGTCTTCGATTCCCAGCCAGACGTCGGACGCAGTAGAGGAAAACCTCGAAAACCTAGAAACCGACCTCAACCAAGTTGGAATGCGCAACTGGATGCAGTTAGCTAAGGACCGGTCTAATTGGAGAGGCATGTTTGTTGAGGCCTACGTTCATTCCGCACTGTAGCGCCACTTAAGTAAGTAAGTTCCAAAATCGGAACAGCTGCAAAATGTTTGATAGAATCACCAATTTGATCAAAGTGCTCTATAATCCACTAGAAGGTGGATGCTATCAAACGCGGCCCTAAGGTCGATGAAAAAATGATGGATTGGAATTCATTGGCCTTTTCAAGGATTTCCCATTTTGAATATTAAAAACTTTGTCTACGGTCGGTCCGGAATCTAAAGCCGCACGCACCGATAAGTGTGTTGCAGAATGACTTTAGACGTTAACACAGTATGATTTTTTTCCAGACTTTGTTAATATTTGAAGTGTTCCACTAATATTCCTTCAGGAACAGTAACATTGTTATTATGTAGATTTTTGATAGCATTTTCTATGCTGGGAAGCAGGAATACATCTTTTATTTTAATGCTGGTGGATGGATTTAACCCTATTTAACTGTCGACATTAAACTTATTTAGCAGGTGGTAGAGATATTGAAGCGCCTTGATATGTGGCTCTGCATATGAAGTCATAATATATAACTCCTCCTTAATTGTGTTTTCGGACTCGTCGGCATGGGTTCTTATAATTTTCATATTTTTTAAGGATTATTTCCATTTTGTTCGTATTATTACGAAACGTGAGTTTTTGTTTGTTATAATTCTAAGAATTTTATTTGAATGTCGGTGTTTTCAATTGTTTTGCGACTGGAATTAGCTAAAAACTGTTTACTAACAACTGAACACATTAACACCACATCCGACTACGCAGATGGATTATTGGTAATTTTCACATTCTACTACGAGTTTTTTTTTTTTTTTGTAATTCATTTTTTATTTCCTTAAAATATTAACTTAATACTAGACAAAAATGCTTAAATCTAACTTATCAATAACATATTTACTTAAACTTAATTATGGCCCTTAGCGGGCGCTGTAAGCTTACATCTAACAGTTTTTATTTTGCCTTTCGGCTTCAAGTTTCTTTTTTTTTTATTTTAAAATAAATTTATATTTCAAAGAAAAATTTAAAAAACTTTGATTACCGACAATTTTATATAAAAAAAAACTTAATCTACTTAAGACTACTTAATACTACTTAAATACTTAATACTACTTAACTACTTAAGACTACTTAACTACTTAAATACTTAATACTACTTAACTACTTAAGACTACTTAAGATTACTTAACTACTTAAACTTAATTATAATCTGGGTGGCGAGCCCTCGTTGCATATGCCCCGAGGGGTCGCCATCCTGATCGAGTCTTTTGGTCCACAGGCAGCATGCAACCACCCATATTGTACGCCAATATGGAGCACAATCCCCGCCACAGACCTAGTACTAGAATCATTTTTTGAAGAACTAATTATTGGACTAAAAGTCCGCAAAGTCTAGAGGAAGTGCTGAATCACTTCCCTCGTGTAGCCACCAGAATTCGGTGCGCTGCCTTTCGGCCTCTGTCCTATCGCGATCCGATACCGCCGTGCTAAAGCGGAGGAGCTCCGGAGCATTGTCAACGTACCCGTCGCGGATTAGCCGTTTGTCACGCGCGTCACGGTAGCGGTGGTATAAAACCGGGATACCGTTCCTGTCTTGTACCAACCCTAACGAATCGATATAAACAAATGCCTCTGGTGGAATAAAGCCAGACATGAGCGCACTCTCTATATATGTGTCATTGGGGTAATAAGCCCCGAAGATCAGGCTGTTGTCGCTAGCCATCGCCCTTGCAGCGTGCCTTCGATTCACCTTAATTAGGAAATTGTCAATACTGTTCAACTGGGCCCCATTGTATAGAACCTCGTTCCGATAGTATTTTATGTACTCGGAGTCTGGTGTTCGGTACAACCCTAAGCAGGATCGGAGACAACGCCTCTCGAATAGCCGTATCCTTTCCATGTAGGATGGTGATACATTGAACCACACGGGATAACCGTAAGCGATGATCGGCCTTATGAGGGCCATGTAGCAAATGACTTTCACCCTTGAATCAAGTTGACTGTTTTGAAACAATCGCCTTGTCAGAGCATAAGCCCCCTTAGCCCTGGCCAGACAAGCATCCACATTTTTGTTAAAATACAGAAACTTATCAAGCCAGATGCCAAGGTATTTGACTTCACTTCTCACCGCTAACGGCCGTCCATGCTGTCCAATGATACACAAATTTTTCCAGTTTTTTCTGGTATCGTAAGAAGCCCTATGCAGTGGGGTCCTAAACAGAATTGTTTCGGTTTTTTGGAAATTGATCCTCAATTTCCAGTCATCGCAATATCCCTTAATGTGATCGAAGTCACGTTGCAAAAGTATGTTGATGACCTCGATTTTCGGACCTGATCTGTACGCCACTAAATCATCTGCGTACGCTATAGCGTGTCTGAGAGAACCTACAAGATCACTTGTATAAATGTTAAACAATATCGGGGAGTTCACCGCCCCCTGTTGTAAACCGTTTTTAATTTCAAAGACTTTACTCGAAGTTACGTTGCCACATTTGACAACGAACTTCTTTCCCATAAGCATTTCATAAATCATATAAAGCATGGGCTTACGCATGCCCAGTCTGGTCAGCTTGTAGAAAAGCCCCTCTAACCATACGGTGTCGAAGGCCTTCTCAAAGTCAACCAGACAGGCCCCTGTGCAATGTCCTTTGGATTTATTCCATTGGATGTCGGAGACTAGTTTCGACGCGGCATGAATGGTGTCATGCCTCGCTCGAAAACCAAACTGATTTTCCGGGATGATTTTATTTTCCTCGACCCACTCAAGCAGAGCCCTATTGACTATTTTCTCAAATACCTTGCTTACATTCGGCAGAAGGCTTATTGACCGAAGATTAGCTGGGTTTGTTTTGTCCTTGTCCTTTTTGGGGATAGGATGTACCACCGCCGTTTTCCAGTGCACCGGATAATGTGCATTATTCAGTGCGTTGTTAAACAGCGTGGTGAAAATATCGACTGCTTCCACTGGCAGGTGTCTCAATACGACGTTTGGGACACCGTCCTCTCCCGCCGACTTTTTATTTTTCAGTGATACGAAGATGTCCAGGAGTTCATCTTTTTGAACGAACAGCATCATGCTATTGGCGACTATGCCATTTGAAGGGTTTTCGTCATTGAATACGGTAAAACCGTTATTCTCAGATCGCCAAGCTTGGAGTTCGGTACGTAGATAAAAGTGATTCAGAAAGGCTCTCTCCTCAATGTCGCGATTTGGGCGAACAGGACTGTTCACCGTATACACGGTCTCGAAGATAGCGCCTATCGAATTCGCCTTCTCCTGAGGATCTTCGATCGTGAAAAATCCGTCGTTCGAGTCTACACTTTCCGGACTTATACCGACAGTCGTGAGCGTCTGTCTGTTCTCTGTCGTTTGGGAAATTCGGACACATGGAATGTCATTATGATCTTTTCGCCTGAATATTTTATTTATTTGCGGGAACATATTCGGGCTACTGGTTTTTATAGCCTGAATTTTCTTGCCCCAGTACAAACTTACAGATTTTCTATAATTTTCCGATATTAGCTGTTTAAGGTTTTTGATCAATGACTTCAATGTCCGAATCTCCGGGTCTCGTCTGTCCGTAAATTGTCTCTGCAGTCGTTTAAGCCTGGAGACCAACCTACATTTGTGTTTGTGGAGTGCATCGATTGTTGGCGTTCGATATTTCTCCGTCTGGTCGTCAGAACTAGTTATCTTAGGGATAGCTAGATCCATTGACCTTGTGAGGACCTCATTCATTTTTAGTAAATTTTGGTCAATTTCGTCGTTTGTAAGGTTTCTGTTTGTCGGTGGATCAATTTCGCTCAAACGTAATTCTCGCTTTACAATTCTGGTGAAACGCGGCCAGTTCGTCTTTCGGTAGTCGAAAGAACGCACTTGGTCGAACTCCTCCAGTTGAGTTTGCTCGTTTGGGATCCTGAATACGGCATCAAGTCCGAGGTGGTCACTGTCATCGTAATCGAATGCTCGTACACAGTTCCGCGCATGTTCGTTATTTGTCAGTTCTAGTCTATTGTCCATAAGGGCTAAGTCCAGAAAAGAATTTCCTCTCGGGAAAGACGGGATATCCGTCGCGTACAAACTAAGTTTGTACTCAATCATATTTTGCTCCCTCCAATTTTGAAGCAGTCGACCTCTAGTGTTCGAGATTGCATTTCCCCAAGCCGCGTGCTTAGCGTTAAGATCACCGGCCAAAAAGTAATAATTATCAGCCGATTGAAGCTGTAGGCAACGAAAAAGTGTCTCGAGCTCTGCTATAAATTGAGTTTGTTGAGTTGCTTCAGGTGCATAAAGCGACACCACATACATTCTCCTCCGACTATGGAGAGGAATGCATACGATGCATGCTTCCAACACCTGGAACCTACGTACATCCCCGCTATATATAATGTTATGGCGTAAGCCTTTGCGTAATAAGACAGCGACCCCACCCCCTTGGGAGGAGTGGGGTCGGTCTCTTCTCACTACATGGTAGTTGCTGTATCCCAATTTGTGTTTCTGGTTTAGCTTAGTTTCGCTGACCAAAACTACATCCGGGAGTTGGTTTTTCAACAGGTTTGTAAGGACGGTTCTTCTCTCGACCCTGACTAATGAATTAACATTCACAGCTAGGATCCTAAAGTTTACCTCATCCAGCGTACTCATCATATTCATGGCGCGCTAGACACGGCAAACATCGAATAGATATGATCTATTCTAGCTGCTTGCTCGTTTAGTTGTTTTTGGAACTGATCGATCTTGCTATCTAATGACAGCAAGAACTTTTTCATATCCAAATCGGCTTCAGTTGCTTTTTCAGCAACCTTAGGCCTGTTTAATGTCTGGGAGCTACCCGTTCCAGCTGCCATTTGTGCATAGGACATGTTGGGCTCAACCCTATTTGTGAAAGAGCGACTTTTAAGCCGCCTTTCTTCTTCTACAGCCTGTTTCCGAGCTAGCATACTCTTCTTTTTCTGTTGGAATACAGGACATCCCTTATAGTTAGCAGGGTGCCCCGCATTCCCGCAAAGAACACATATGAGCTTGCTCATATCTTCTACTCTATCGCTACCTAGAGGACATTCGTTTAAAATGTGGTCCTCGTCGCACTTAACACATCTAATCTGCATGTTGCAGTTAGAAGCGGCATGCCCGAACCTCTGACAGCGCATACATTGCAATATGCGATCTGTCCTTTTTAATTTATCCCATTTTACAGCATCGATACATCGATTTTGCTATTGGGGGTTAGTTGTACAAGGAAAAATGGTAACCTTCGGTTACCACCCCTACCCTTAACCGCGGAAAACGGCTTTACACCGACGAACTTAAGGTCGTCGCTATCAAAACTCTTGAGCTCGTTTAAGAGCTCCTCCGCATCAACAGCGGCGGGATCGATTCCCTTTAGAATCATTGTTTTTAATTTTTCGGTTTTGGGCGTGTACGTGAAGTACTCTGCCTTAACCCCCTCCAGTGCTTTGCGGACTTTTTTGTAGTCCTCAATACTATTACAAACAATCTTATGATTTTGGGCCGAGATATGCTTGACCGCGAAATCCTTAATGTATCTCTTACATAATTTTATGCTATCACTAGTACTGAGGTAACTTACGTTGATGGGGGGTACTTCTTCCCTCTTTTCCTTTGGGGGTTGCATCTGCTGCTTCTGTTGTCTTTGCTGCTGGTGTTGTTGCGGCTGTTGTTGTTGTTGCTTCATTCGTTGGTGCTGCTGTTGTTGCTGCTGCTGTTGCGGCTGTTGTCGTTGCTTCTTCGGATGTTGTTGTTGCATAGCAAACCGTTGCTGCATTGGTTGCAGTTTATTCTGCTGAAGCATTGGCTTCGCTTTCAGCTCGAGTTGTTGTCTCTGCTTCTGCCTCCTTTCTTTTGCCGCGAGGGCATCTTTTTGTCTGGCCTCTCGCATTTTTTCGAGTTTAGCCGTTAACTCTGCGATGAGGATGCTCAACTTGGCCTCCTCATCATTCACAGCAGGCTGCGCTTCGTCAACCTCTGCGAGCTCTTTATATGGGTTTCCCTCGCCAACGTAGCGGGGTTCCCCTTCATCAACCGCGGATTCATCGAGGTCCGAGTTGCACTCCTCCTCTTCTTCCATTGTTGTTGGCAGCGGTGTATTTTCCGCTACCTGCATACATCTCCGCCCGTTGAGATTAGGCACGGGATTTAGCTTCCTCCGCCTCCCCATTTGGGTTGGTGCCGTTGCACTTTCTGCTGCTGCTCTTGTCGCTGGTACCTGCTTTGTTGGCATACCTGCCGTAGCAGATGCCGATGATGTTGTTGCTGTTGATGTTGTTGCTGTTGATGATGCAGGCATCGCCAGCTTCTGCCGTTTGTTTGTCGGCGACCTGTTTCCACCCTCTTGCGGGACTTCATTCACCGCACCGGTTTCCATAGCCGGTAATTCGGCCGAAACACTCTTCTTCGGTTGTTTTCTCCACCGGATGAATTGGAAAAAATTTAAAAGTACTGGGGTCTGGTTGGAATCGAACCCACGACTCCCACTCCTGAGTCAGGTGATAGCACCACAACTCCACGTGGACGATAAATATTAATTGGCTTATTTGCCACTTCTTCACTAATTCACAATTGAAAAATACTTCCGCACAGACTAGTCAACTTACCACTACGAGAGTTGGAGAGCGACTGTGATTCTACTACGAGTAATATACAAGGGATGTTGATCACTATATATAGTCTATCAATATGGATTATATATGTGCTACTTATAGATGGGCAAATGACCCAAGCTTGGTAGATATCTATAGAAGTGTAGCCTAAGTACAACGTAAAACATTTTAAGGCTTAAATTATGCTGAAGAGATAACTTCCATTGTCCTTACGAATACCCAATCGGTATATAACAAAATTTAATTCTTAATGGAAAGTCTATTGAATACTGGTGACCATGATCATAAGCCTAACTGACTTAACGCGGTAATGATGTTAAGGAGTAAAGTGCATATGATATTCAAGACACAACCTTCCACAATCAAGTGGCTTAACTTTACGCACTCATTAATTAGCCACAATATAGTAAATACAACTTAAAAGTACTTATCGTTCAAAATAAAAGTTCTGATAATTTAAGCCCATATCCGCAGCAATTGGTCCGCAACTAATGGCGCAACTACGACAACAATGGACGAAGAAAACGTCAGTTTTCATGCCATTATGCTTAACGGAAAATAAACTAAAACTTCAAAAAGAAGAAGACAATTACGACGTACGGTGGAGTGGCACACCACAATATGCAGGTCGATACCTATAACGTGTCTCCAGGTACATGATCCGCATAATGTGCATTTACACATAACAGCTGAACACAACCAAACATACACACACATACAGGCCTACCGTGCCACACATCCATATGTATTTTCGCTCAGCCATTTTATTTCCTATGGAGCTCTTCGTTTTCGCCTCCCAACTATTCACAGCAAATGCCGCAGTATTTCCTAACAGGAAGGGTACTGTCCGCATTATCCTGTCCCAATAAATGCCCTCACAGCGCTTCATTCATAAAACGGAAATAACTTTGTTTTATGAAAGACGACGACGCCAGCAAATATGTTTACCAATTACGAATTATTATTCTCAAGCGTTGGTTGAACCATGACGCTGCGTCGTCATCATCATAGCACTGCTACTAAATGTGTCTGAAAGGACCCAGTGGACTCATTTAATTCGTCGTGACTCGTTGGTAGGTGGTGTTTAGACCGCTTTTAATTTAAATAGGCGACATTTGCACGTCCTTTGTGACAGCTACGAGTAACTATTGCATCTGCTTCATATCACTTTTCAAATCCGTCACGGTACTCGGGAATCGCGACTCGAGTGTGTACATTTGTCGACCTGCAACCGATAAAACTGCACGGGTATGTAGCACACAATGTGTTGAAAGGAAGAGTTATGTTACAATGAGCGCACAATGGTTGCCAATTCGGTAACGTGTCCTACTTGAATGTTATTTGGAATAGATAAATGCATTCAGTTGCACTTATAATGGTGCCATCGAACGGTACAACAATGGATCAGGCGCTAGTGTGGAATGGAGAAGTTTTTCCGTTTATTTTTTTGTTTGCTTATCAGTTACTAGAATATGATGTACTCACTTCAGCCGACAGGAGGCTGATAATAGGTTGGAAGACATTAGCGACCTAAAAAAAAAACAGCCATGCAAATCCGCTTCCTTTCTGCATTGCACTGAAAATTATATCCCCGTTGATTATCATCACAACGGATCAAAGTCACATTTTCCGTGAGCATGTGGAAAAGAACCAGGGAACAGGATGCATGTATGCAAATAGGGCACAGTGACATAATTTAAATGGGAGTAGTATCCCATTTTGCAACACACAACTCACAACACAATAAGGATATGGCACAATCTGTGTGCCTAGTGTACTACCTAATTTCAGAGGGAAATGAGCAGCAAATCCTAATCTGACATGAATATGCATTCGCGATTGGCGGGATGACACATCTCCAACGAATGAAATTAGTTGGAGTGTTTCCCTTTCCAGGTTATTTAGAATTCGTTCGAGATGGAGTTTGCGGTAGAGGTTTAGTACGTAATCTCAAACAGTTTGGCAGATAAATGCTTAAAGAGGTTTGAGAACTCGGGTCGAAAATCTAATTTTTTTTTAAAAATCTTCTAAAAGTGGGCGTGGGTAAAAACATCGTAGATGAAATATTGACTTGTACTGCTGCTAGCATAAAAGGTGTCCGTATATCAAATTTCATCATTTTACTGTAGATATTGCTTATGAGTGTATTATCTAGCTCAAAATTTAAGGCCTCAAAATCGGAGACAAATATAAACCTTTGGGATAGGGTATAGACCGCGAAGCAGTAGAGGTTGTAGGATAAAGCGAAAATACGTGGAAGGTCAACTTGTCATGGGAAATGAGTTTAACAGCTTATTTTACAAATATTACTAGTTGGATAAAACAAAGTAAAGGGTGATCCATTTCGAGGTTCCCTACGTTTTTAAAGAAAAAAACACAGTAAATTCAAATTTAATGGAGAATGTTTATTATCATTTGAAAGAACATTCTTTGGCATTTATTTTTTGAAGATTATGTCTATCAAATGTTGGCCGTTGCTACGTCGCAGGTGGTCCATCCGTTGAGTCCAATATTCGATCACTCGTTCGAGCATTTCGACTGGTAACTGGCGAATGACACGCGTGATGTTTTCCTCCAAGGCCTGAATCGAAGCGGGTTTGTCGGCATAAGCTTTTGACTTTACATATCCCCACAGGAAAAAGTCTAACGGTGTGCTATCACACGATTTTGGTGGCCAATCGACCGGCCCAAAACGTGAAATTATGTGCTCACCGAAATGTTCTCTCAATAAGTCCATTGATTGATGCGATGTGTGGGAAGTGGCGCCGTCTTGCTGAAACCAAATGTCGCCGAGATCACGAGCTTCAATTTCAGGCATCAAATAGTCGGTTATCATGGCACGATAACGGTCGCCATTGACGGTAACGTTCGCACCGGCATAATTCTAAAAGAAATATGGAAAGGTGATTCCACCGGCCCACAAACCACACCAAACCGTTGTTTTTTCTGGATGAAGTGGCAGTTCTTCAATCTCTTCAGGTTGCTCTTCGTCCCAAATGCGGCAATTTTGTTTGTTTACATACCCATTGAGCCAGAAATGGGCCTCATCGCTAAACAAAATTTGCCTCGAAAACGTCGGATCTTCTTGGAACTTTTCAAGAGCCCATCGAGCGAAGCGATGTCGCTTGGGAAGGTCGAGTGGCTTCAGTTGTTGCACAAGCTGTATTTTGTACGCTTTCAATTTAAGATCTTGACGTAAAATGCGCCAAGTCGTTCCATACGTCAGTCCGAGTTGCTGCGAACGGTGCCGCATCGACTCTCTACGGTCTTCGTGTACACTCTCAGCTACGGCCGCTATATTTTCTTCACAGCGTGCTGGACGTGGTCTATTCGGTCGAATATTATCCAATAATGAATGCTGGGTCTCAAAATGGGTGATGGTGTTGCTAATAGTACGCTCAGTAGGCCGATTATGTTGACCATAAGTTGAGCGAAGTGCACGAAACACATTCCTCACAGAACGTGAATTTTCATAATAAAGTTGAACAATTTGTAAACGTTGTTCACACGTAAGTCTTTCCATTATGAAATGCCAAACAATACTAAACAAAAATAACATGACAGCATGACACGACTCACACGTGATCTGTCAAAAAAGGCTATTGAAAAAAGTATCTCTACTTGGATCACCCGTTAGTGTCCAAACAATCTGTTCTATGTGTTCGTCTTCTCGTGGGGGTTCAGAACAGTTACAAATTAACAGTTTTGTTTACAGGGCTACATATAACTCTTTTTGAGATTTTGAAAGTCATTGGTACCCTAAATAAATCTAATCCGCGTGGTGTTGATGGTATTTCAAATATGAAAGTTAAACATATTGATTGCTTCATAGTGGGCATGTTGCCCGATATTTTTAATCGAAGCATATTCGAGGGTATGTTTCCGGAAGCATTCAAATGCGCTTATGGCAAGGAAATATTAAAATTTACATTCTCGCAACATATTGTTCAGACTGTTTATCAAAATCTTGTATGGTTCGACAGAAAAAACGTTTTTCTTCTGCATATGGTACTGCGTAGGTTATACATATGGTTTTTGTAAGAAAACGCCATCAAAAAGTGGGCGTGGGTTTGAATGATATATGGACAATAAATTTGTTTTATCAAACCCAATGAATTTGCATTAAAAGATTTTTCGAATATTTTAAAATTTTACAGAAAAATGTTTTTTTTTTTACTGAAAACGCCCTCAAAAAGTGGGCGTGGAAAAGAACCTTATATGAACAAAATACAGATATTCTGATTGAATACATATGTTGTTCGGACACTTTTTAAAAATTCCCTACTGTTTGGTCAAACAATTTTTTCTTTAAAGTAGGCGTGGCAGTGGGCGTATTTAAAAAATGTTTACACTTGTTCGAACAGCACGTACAAGGATCACATGTACCAAATTTCATTATCCTAGCTCAAAATATAAGGCCCAAAAACCGGTTACCTACAGATGGACGGACGGACTGACATACAGACATGGCTTAATCGACTCAGCTAACCATTCTGAGTCGATCCATATACTTTGAGGTATACCTAGCTAAATTATTTCACTATGTTACAAACTATGTATCAAAACTAATATACCCCTATGGGATAGGGTATAAAAAGGTACACGGCTAGATTGTTTATTGACATCATTTGAGATCACAAAGAGTAAAGATAGATGATGTTAGATGTGATGTTAAGTTCTTAGACTTGGGAGTACCGCAAGGCTCTGTTTTGGGAGCTATTTTAATCTATTAAAACACTCTTCTTTCACTTGATTTAAAGGGTACATCTCCTGTTTTGCTGATGTTGGATTTTCGTACGGTTGTAACAGCTTTATGTCTGGTTGTTCTTCACCCACATTTTGTGTAGCAGTCTTATGCGAGGTAATAAGTGCTTTCTAATCGAACAAGTTCATGAATTTAAATATTTAGGATTCATAATTGATTCCAGGATGAGCTTTCTAAATCAAACAGATGTACTCTTAGACATTTCTTCTATTAACGCAACATCTGCCCTAAATTACTGCTAAAAACAATAATAAATTGTTGGGATTTTTCGTTCATATTGCAGTAAGGAATAGCTTGTTGGGATGATGCTGCAAATGAATGTGTCAAGAAAAATATGCCTTATGCAGATATCATAGTTTTCCTTTATTTTGTGACATTAAAATGCTTCCAGTACGTTATCTATACTGTTTTGAAGTTTTGAAGATTTTTATGAGGTATGATGATTGTATTGTTTGTTTAATTTCAACTTATAATTTACGTGGAAACTTTTCTAGTGTCTTTTCTGTTCCCACTTATCGTACCATTGCCTATTGTAATTTTTATACAATTTCAGCATATCGATTATTTAACAAATTTCAACAGTCAGTTAAGTAATTTCAATGCTTAGGCCCGGTTTTTTTAGTGGTGAGTTAGCTCTGAGTTAACACATAGTTTACTAACACCGGAATAAATTCAATCCAGGGTTAACTCATAAAGCAGATTTTCAGTGCAGGATTAAGTTTGACTGTGGTGATTTTGCTTGGTAGCGAAATGTATACAATCTGCAACAGCTCAATTATCGGCTGTTTGGCTTCTTTTTCCCCATACAAATAAAATTGCTTTTGTCGCGATCTTACAAGTAATTTTGTTCTTAAAACAGTCAATCTCAAAAAAAAGACAAGAAACCAAGTTTTTCTCCAATGTTTCTTGGTAAACATCATTATATTGCTATTAGATTTACTTATTAGATAATAGGCCGAAAGGCATTAGAATTAAGTTGTTATCATTTAATTTAGGGCGACCGTATAGAGCCAGTAAGTTAGTTATGTAGTTGATAAGGTTAGTTTTTTCATGAATTTTTGTCTAGCATGTAAGTTAGTTTTAAGATAAAGTAAAATAAAAATTAATACCAAAAACAGTCAATCTCAATATTTAAACAGTTTCTAGTCGCTGGCATCTGAATTTAAAATTCAAATAAAAAATAAAATCTCCACCCAAATGGAATTGAAAATAATTGTTTGATATTTTATCATCTGTCAAAAAAAATCTGACCTTTTAATCCCAGAGTTAACTCACCAAACTTGCTGGGTTAACTGGAAGTTAACTCCGGATTCAAATATACTGAAAAACGAATTTCTCGAGTTAACTCGAGTTTAAGCCCGAAACTACAAGGTGGCGCAAAAATAACCTTTCGATGTTTTTTGGCTGTAATTAAAAAAAAATTAAAAACTTTGATTCTTCTTGTGGATTATTTTTATTTGGTCTTTTAATTTTTTTTACATCAAGCCGAGAATATGATGTCATGTAAATGGCCGCCGCCACAGTTGATTGTCATTTGAGCCCTTTATATGGCATTTTCCATCACTTTGGCCAAAACTTCCGGCGATAGGTCCTCACATTCTTGACTGATATTGTCTTTAAGAGCTGCAAGAGTCTGAGTCTGAGGCCGCGACTTCAAAAAGCCCCACAAAAAGAAGTCTGGAGCGGTCATATCAGGCGATCTTGCTGGCCAGTGCAAATCGCCAAAACGGGAGATTAGGCGCCCGGGAAATGCATCCTTCAGCATATCAGTTGTGGCACGTGCAGTGTGTGCCGTTGCACCGTCCTGTTGGAACCACATGTTTTCCAATCCCAATTCATCAAGTTGCGGCAAAAAGAACTCGTTGATCATTGCTCTGTAGCGCTCACCATTCACAGTAACCGTTTGGTCCGCGACGTCTTCGAAGAAAAAAGGTGCGATGACTCCTTCAGCGAAAACAGCACACCATACAGTGCCTTTGAGCGGGTGTAATGGCTCTTCGTGGGTTACACGCGGATTTTCAGTGCCCCAGAAGCTTAAATTTTGCATATTTACGTACCCGCTAAGATGGAAATGGGCCTCATCACTCATGATTATTTTTGATGAAAAATCATCTTCCTCTTGGTGGTGATTAAGGATGGCTTGAGCGTATGTTAGACGCGATTGGCAGTCAGCAGCTAACAGCTGATGCACCGTCTATACTTTGTACGGACACATCTTCAAATCTTGTACCAAAATTCGCTGTAAAGACTGTCGACTGATACCCATTTGCGTGGCACGTCGTCTGGTCGATGTCGACGGCGCTTCCATGACATCTTCGGCTACAGCATCAATATTCTCTACAGAACGGCTACTCCAGGGTCTGCCACGCCTGGCAGCATCTCGTGTTGTGCCAGTCTCTTCGAGGCGAGCGGCTAAACGTCGCAGTGTTTCACCAGTAGGCGTTGGACGGATAGGAAATCTGCGAAGAAATTCACGTTGTGCCAAAGTCACCGACCGATTATTGCTCAAATAAATAGTCACCAATATTCCGCGTTCTGGAGCAGTGTAGCGTAAAATTGTTTATTAACGTGTATTTCGCATGTGTTTACTACACAAATGTCAAAACAGAACTGACATTTGGGGCCAATCGCAAAATTTATAGCATTTTCTGATAGGAGGATTACTTTTGCGCCACCTTGTAGAATGATCTTGCACTCAAAAACCGGTGCTTAGTATATTTCTCAATATGTAAAAATCTGGCTAAATTCATTTAACATTGCTTGCCTTGAAACTTTTATTTCCGATGTCCTTGTTTAGTTCATTTACATTGTTCTTCTTGTGTTATATTCTTTTTTTTATGTTCTCATATTTAACTTATTATATTTATTCATTTTGTTTCTAATTGTTTATTCATTTGTTGCTTTTGTAATACGTATATACTTTCACTATTAAAATCAAAATTCAAAATAATTTATTGTGAAATGTCTTTAATTGGGTCACCCTACCCAAAAACAACTGCTAAATTAATTTATAAAGCCCTTTGGAGTGGTATTCAATACTCTTTTTTTCATTACTTTAATTGATAGCTAAGCTTTGCAAAAATATTATAATCTATAAGAAGAAGAAATATTATCTATTATTATTAATACTAATGTTATCTATAAATATTATCTATCTATGATCTATCGTAAGTTAATTTCTATCTAACCCGGTACGCATGCTTTCGTTTCAATAAATTGTTTGCTTCAGAGAGGTAAGAAAACATGGGCAGTACATATTTTTAAAGAGCACAGAGAAGTATAGCCACAAAAATGGAGGAAGCAATAACCAAAGAGATTATAATACATATGCTATCATGAAGAGCAATAGGGGTAGATGCGCTGGTTGAAACAAGTTGCAGCGATAAGCTTGAAAGAATCAATATAGCTGAAAAGAGCAAGGGCACTCGCCCCCCCATTTTGTAACAAAATGTAAAATTATTTACTGATCTTACCTTAACTATACCTTACTATAGCTACGGTAGTTCTGGAAAGTGATTGCAGTGCGTTGTGCTAGAGGTACCAGGCACATAGTGGAAAACAAGTATTTTTGAAGGTTACATACCCTTGGCACAACAATAAGGAAGAGTAGGGTTGAGTATGTTTTACCCCAGGACGAAATCTCCAAACTTGATATACCTATACAGAAATCCTTCGCGACGAAATATTTAAAGAGGGAATCCTCAGGGTTTAAATCCGCAATTCGAAATCTTCAAAAGATTGTGAACCATGCGTTTAATTCCCCGCGATTAATCGTATCACTACTTGAACATATTTCTTTTGGAGCTTTCAGATTTAGTTTAGTTTGGTTTAGTTTATGTTTCATGAAAAGTTTTGTGCAAAGTAAACATGTAATTTTCGATTGAAATGTTAATTTAAAAATAAACATTTCCAAAATTAATACAAAAACAAATAGTATTATGTAACAAGAATACGAAAGTGTGTATTAAGGTTTCAAACGAAAATAACTCTAACAATAAATAAATACTTTTAAAATCTTGAGGTTCTTAAGAGTTTTAATTAAACAAAAAACATCACACGATGTAATTAAACATATACGATGGGAATTTCGGGAATTTTTTTAAGATTTTGGCAAACAAAATGTTTCTGGAAAAAATTCGTCTAATAAAGATTTTATTTTTGGTATTATCTTATCGTTTCCGGAAAAGTCTCATTATGGAACACTATCTAATAATGAAGCATGAATTTCTGAAAATGTCTTTTCCAGAAGTTGTATAGACAGTAAATCATTATCTTCTCTGTAACTTTCTGGTACTCCCAAAAAAAAATTTTTTTCACATCGAATTCCTTAATGCTGCAAATTGTCAAAAAAGACATTTAAAACTAATTTCAATGATTAGAATGGGAAAATCACGTGGTAGCATACAGGGTCAATCTAAATAAAGTTGTAAAATATTTAACAATATTGTCTAGGAATTGTTATTCTTGTAAACGAAATTAAATTGTTCATAAATACTTTATATTTGAGCTAAAATTACCCAGCGATGAAATTTCGAAAGAGAAAATAATTATTCAATTTCCTGATTAAATTACCCGCGATGACTTTAACTTTGTACATCGAAATTGCTTTATACACCTTGAGTAATATTTTGCAATTTTCCCCTTAAAACATTCAACACATTCTATTTTGTCATAATTTCACAAAACCATTTGTGGCAATTTTCAGGCAAATTAAAGAAAAGTTCAATGCTAACAATGAACTCCATTGTGTTAAACATTCTTAAGACTTATTACGCACATATGTCGTATATACCAGTGTATTATAAGTTCTTGTCATTTGCTAAATATTCACGGCCGAATCCATTATCTAACATGGGTTGTGGGTTTTTTATTAATGGAGATTTATATTTACCTTAGGATTTTGTCACCAAACATACACACACGCATGGTGCTTAGCGATTCATTTATTCGGTACGCATAATATGCTGTTTATAAATTCCAAGTACACCTAAGGTAAGGCTACACTTTATTTGTTTTCTTTATGAATCATAATGTTAGTTAGAACTTTGTTTTCACAAGTCCGTTGTGCCGTTATAGATTCTTTTAGTTGTGTAGTTGTGCATTAAAACGCTTATGCGTCAGACAAATTTGGAGAAGCCGGACACATTGCTATAACTATGATTCATTAGTACAAAATGTTTGTGTAAACTTGTGTTGATTACGTGCATGACTAAATGCATATAACAATGTTGTCAAAATATACCTTATGGTCAGAAATATTTTTTGAATTTCTTCAGATTAGACTCAAAGTTTTATAAAGATGAACTATAACCAACGCCTGGTAACTTAGAGACCTCCTGACATCACTTGATCCTTAAACGTATGGTTCGGTCTTCCGTGTCGTTTGAACCTATGCTTTGAGTTTTTAATATCGTCTTGGGCGGAACATTATATTCTAATTTGTCATTTCTGTCAATGCAGTCGATATATTTTTAGAGTTTGAACAATATCTGGGAGCACTGGCCTAGTGCTAATAATGTCGGGCACTAGTTGGATTAATGATATCAGGGTCCCTGGTATATTTAATTTTTCCTTAACTTTGTTTCTTCTCTATCGCTGTCTCCTTTATTCGCCCTCCATGTACGCAGGATTAAAATATATTCGAGGATTTTTTTTGTTAAAAAGTGCAAATATTTGCTTCGTTTTAGTGATTTTTATCCTGCATTCAGCGCAGGTAGATGAGAATATGGACTTTTGAGTGCAGAGTTTTGGTCTATTAGGCAAACCAAAGTCTGTCAAAGAGTCCGAACCAGATGAACACGTTAAATCTGGTACATGTTTGGAAATGTTTGAATTTGCACCAGTGCTTTATTAAGCTTTACAAAGCTCTAGCTACAGCTCTCAGAAGATTGCACCGATTGAAAATTAAGGGCCGCCTAGAATGCGTAAATGTGCCTGATGTTTGAATCTGAGCCAGAAGTTAAAAACAAGGCAACCCATAAGCGCTTACACAATTTGTATCTTCATGAATCTGTAGCATGTAATTGAATGGAAGGCAACTTCATGCAAGAAATGTATCTCTCTTTTGACAGCAATACAAGATACCAGCTACAGATACGCATTCTGGGAGGCCCTTTAGTATATGCTATTCTATCCAAATATTTATTAATCCGCCAACCGCGATATACCAGGTGGTAAAGGACAACAAGAATTATATTAATCCTTACCTATATAATATCATACATGTTATTTTTGTTTTAGTAATTATTTCAAACTCCATTTTTATAAAATATGAACTAAAATAAAAGGTGGAGATTCGTTGAATTGCATAATATTTTTTGTTTTCCATAAATTTAAAAATTTCCATTAGAATGTGCAGGACTGCGTTCTCGGCTGTCATCCGTCGGTCAGTCAGACTGTCATCCGGATGACTGGTGGATGGCGTGGGTGTGTGAATCAACTTTGTTATTTCTGACGTATTCGAGTAACCGTACCATTGCCATCGGGATCGGGTGAGACCGACACTTTCGGACATGATTGAGGAAATCTAAATATTTCGCTGCGTTTTAAAATATTTATAATATGTTGCCTTTCCAACGGTTTGTTATTTGTGTCATTCACCCGTAGTGGCTATAGAATTTACTTTTAAATTCATTTTTTATTTCCTTAAAATATTAACTTAATACTAGACAAAAATGCTTAAATCTAACTTATCAATAACATATTTACTTAAACTAAATTATGGCCCTTAGCGGGCGCTGTAAGCTTACATCTAACAGCGTGGCTATAGAATATGGCATTGTAAATGCAGTCGTTGAACTCCTCTGTATTGGATTTATCCCATTTTATAATGCTGATTACGTCAGAATTCAGTGAGCATAACAAATTTTTTGATTTCAAGCTCTTCTTCCAAGAAGACGGAGGTAGATTAAGAGAAGCTATGGGTATTGTCAGATGTGAAGCACATTCCCCTTGTGAGATTAATATTATATTATGATGATAAGCACTCTTAATACTGAATTTAAAGGAAATCAGTGAAAGCGTATGGAAGGCGCGTCAACAGTGAGACACTTTTTTTTTTTAAATTTCTGTTACTTAAAAAGTTCTTAAAATATTTAGAAATTCTAATATGTATCCATTTATATCGGGTTTCGCCTTTATTTTTGCATATCAAATTTAGTTTTTGTGTTTATGGCATTGGTGGTAAAAAATAATTAGTAGAAGGCCGAACTCGTTTGTCTCACTGGGACACGTTCACATACAGTGAGACAACTGATAAAGTACAGTGGGACATGTGACTTAAATGTTATCTTTCTTTGTTGAAAATAAAATTAAATAAATATTTACCATAACTTTAATTTTGTTTTTTTGATTTTTCAATGAAAACAAAAATTGACAGTTTTCTGAGTCTCAATGACAGATTGGGATGTCGTTGACGAAAATAAGGAAAACAAAATTTCGTCCCAATTTTTGGGTATTTTTTATTGCTTGTAATAACCATCCCAAATAACATTGACATTGACATTGACATCACAGTACTTCGCGCATAAATGCAACGAACTACAGACACATAACAGCACTGGCGACTGAGGCCATCGGCTGTCAAATAACAATTTTTCCTCTTTAAGGCAATAAAATTTAATTTCCGCAAGCAATTATTTCTGTAGGCCTTATATAGTACTTGTTCTCGGAGGTTGAGCATTTTTGCAGTCGATTGTTTGAGTAAAAAGACATGGTTATGACATTATGCAGGAAAATGCACAAGCATAATCGAAGTTATGATTGCATAACCTCTTTAAGATTGTTTTCTAGCTTCCGTAGATGTGTGAACGTTAAGATGTTTCGGTAGAACTTCGCAAGGAGTTACTCCGAAGTAAAGCATGTATAGAGGTTAGGAATGAATGCTTAAAAAACTGAGGTTAAAAGATCAGGAAAAAAATGAAAATATCGAGAAAAGGTGAAAAGTTCGGGAATCTACCGGAAAATTACTCAACACGATTCAAGTACTTCGTTGTACTGACTGTACTTTCATGTTCCAGAGTGCAGTCTAATGGATAGCGTGTTGGAATACCGTGCGAGAGAACAAGAGTTCGAATCCCAGTAAGATAAGAGTTTTTATAATTGTTTGCATTGAATTTCATATTTTTATAATAAAGAATTGGGTAATAATTACATAGGATTGAAATTAGTAAAAGTAAATAATATAATAACATGTAAAAACAAAAAGAAAACAACAACATATTTTCGGAAAGACTTTTTGCGAAGTCTGTAATTTGCTTCTATAAAGCCTTTTACAGCAAGCAATGCTTTTTCTGTAAGGCTTTTTAGAAGTATTTAAAGAAGTCTTGTTAAAGTAAAAAGCTTCCGAAAAGTGCGCCAAATTATTTTGTTCATAAGACTTCTTACAGGTAATATGGGAGAGATGTATTTTCGATAGTGCTTTATCGAAGCGAAATTGTTAGTTGGGATGTCGTATTCTACAACCCGTGAAACCCATAAGAACTACTTTTTTAACACATAGATATAAAAAATTAATAGAAAATTCGCCCACAGAGCCACTGTTTCACTGTTTGTCGATCTACAATGTCCCACTGTTAAAGAAAAACTGAAAAAGAGCAAATACCACCAGAGTTACACTTTGAAACACCTTGAATGCCCTGTTCATATTTACTACACACACCAAACTATATCATACCAGAAATATATCACTTTTAGCTTTCACCGAAAATTGAAAAAAAAATTGATTTCTTATGTTTTGTAAGCTTAAATCTCACAGCCGGTAAACACTACACGCGAACTTGATGAGAAGTGGGCCGAATGATAACAAACAGTCACACTTCTTGTATATGCAGTGGACAACGTGTTTAAGCAAGTAATTTCGGAGTAATATTGAGGTTCTCACTGTAAGACTTGTCTCACTGTTGGTGTGCCTTCTCAACATGCCGCAGAAATTTGTGACTTTTCGTTCTTGGATAAAATTGAAAATTGTGTTTCAAAATATTTAGTATACAACTGATTATAGGACATAAGGCAAATGCCAAAAGCGACATTAAATTTCAATTTAATTCAATATATATGACAAAAACAGAGAGTCTGAGACAAAACATAGGTTTGAAAAAATATATATACAATTTTTTAGCACAAAACTCTCGTTAGGGCTAATTGAGTAGGTTTTTTCACAGCCATTTATGTGTATACTTCTTAAACGATGGAGGAATCTCCATTGTTATGTCCAATACGAACGGCTAAGTTGAGATAAGCGTTTCTTGACAGCTAATTTATTAGAATTCTGATAATCAGATCATCGCGAGAAAAACTGGGACATTGGCATTTAATTGCTTCGTGAGTTTCAGATTTAAAACCATTGAAGACAACTTGAATTAAATTAAGTAGTTCTAATAAATGGTAGACTTTTTTTTTTTTTTTGTAAATGCTCGGGTTTTCGACAAAAGATTTTGATAAAAAAAACTCAGCCATAATCAACCATCTTGCTAACACCTCAATTGGTTGCACTTTCCTGTAAAATTGATCATCAAGTCACTTGTGGACCTTTTGCCACAAAATCCAGACTGACGATCATTAGGGAGTTTTCGTAATTCATAAGCTGACTATTTATAAGAGTCCCCATGCCTTACAAAGAACAAAACAAATAGAAAACCCATTATTTTTAGTGTTTGCTCTCCGATGATCTAAGACTTTTCAAAAAAATGCGTGCATTAGTACTTTTCCCAAAATACTTATAAGCGCCGATGTTGATTTTGAATAAAACACAATTTTTTTAGGATATTATTGTCATTTACTTTTTATTATGATAGTATAGGTGTGGTTCAGTTATGTATGGAACAAAATATCGGCCAAATGGCCGCCGCGACCTCGGCGGCACACCTCCATCCGATGGTTCAAATTTTCGATGACGCCGAGGCATAATTCAGGTTCTATGCCGTTAATGTGCCGAATTAACTTATCCTTTAGCTCTTGAGTTGTTGCTGGCTTATCGTCATACAACTTTTCTTTCAAAATAACATGTGGGTAATCACATGATCTTGGCGGCCAATTGGCATCGCCACCACGTGAGATAGCACGGCCATTGAATTTGTCGCGCAAAAGAGCCATTGATTCGTTAGCTGTGTGGCAAGTGCCACCGTCCTGTTGAAAACACATATCGTCCACATCCATATCTTGCAATTCGGGCCATAAAAAGCTCGTTATCATCTCACTATAGCGAACACCATTCACAGTAATTGCCTGACCGGCCTCATTTTGGAAAAAATACGGCCCGATGATGCCGCCAGCCCATAAACCGCACCAAACAGTCACTCTTTGTGGGTGCATTGGTTTTTCGACAATCACTCTTGGATTATCATTCGCCCAAATGCGGTAATTCAGCTTTTTGACGAATCCACTGAGGTGAAAATGTGCCTCGTCACTGAAGATGATTTTCTTCGAAAATTGATCATTCACTGTTGCCATTTCTTGTCACCATTCTGACCGTTGACGACGCTTGAAATGGTCAAGCGGCTTAAGTTCTTGGGTCAATTGCACCTTGTAAGCGTGTAAATGCAAGTCTTTATGCATAATTTTCAACAACGACGAGCGTGAGAGGTGCAATTGTTACGCACGACGACGAGTTTAGGTGGACGGCTCTTCAGCCGCACTATCGCGAACAGCAGCAATATTTTCTGCAGTACGAGCTATACGAGCATGCACTGGTGTTTTCACATCTCCTACAGACCCGGTTTTCTCAAATTTTTGCATGATTTTTCCGATTGTACGCACATTAGTATGATTAAATTGACCGACAAAATCACGAAGTGCACGATACGCATTTTGAATGCCCATTTTCATAATAAGTCTGAATAACTTTAACACGTTGCTCGATTGTGTATCTTTCCATGGTTCAAATTGAGTTAGTCTGAAATTGAGAAATGTCAAATGAAATACAGAAAAAACTTGACTCTTAGGCGTGGTTCACATTCAACATCAGCCCTTAAAAATTAACCATCCGTTATAACGGATAAACTATAATATCTCTTGTTACAGTCGTAACAGCGATAAAATTATACGTCCTTCCAAAGGTGACTCTATAAAACTCATATGTTCTAAGTATCTAGTTAAACTCTTAGCACAGTTTACCATCTGTCACAATTAGCACCATATTGGTGTAAAATCGTGAAATAAACCTCAAAATTGTTGATTAACATTATCAAATGGGGGGACAACAAAGGGTAAATAATAAATATTTGTCATAACATTTATCATCATATTTAAATTAGATGAATCACAAATTGTTATTAATAGACAATAAAACTTACACACTTGCCCTTCTACGGGATATAAATAGTTGAACTAATAAACAAAACAACTTTTCGAAAGGTGCAATATTCGTGACCAGTTATAACCCAAGAATGAGCAATAGTGAGCAGGCACACTTTTTTTTTTTAAATGCAATAATAAACATGGAGTTTTTCAAAAACTAAAGCAACAGGAATAAAAGAACAATATAGCTAACTAATCAGCAACATTTTATTTCATTGAACAAACAATTATCCTAGTACCCACATTAAAATCAAACGAATAAATTAGCATCTGCATACATTAGTTTTCCTTGTTAAATGCATCTCGGATATACAGACTACCGAAACTATTACTGCACACGTTCCCAAGAAGAAAATAATCATACATAATACACGTATGATATAAAAAAAAAAGTAGTTCCTTTGCATGTGTGCATATGTAAACACATGCAAAGAAACTACTTTTTTGTAAGCCTTGCTTTGAAATAAATATAAACTCACACAATGTTACAACCACAAACACACCTGAACAGCTTACTTCCATTTGAATGAAAAAAACGTGCACTTCTTTATACAGGTGTAAGAAAAGAGCTAGGATAGAGGGAGAGGTCGTAACCGGTATGTCTAAAGTCTGACCATATCAAAGCGAGTTCATAAGAAAAAACAAAACTTGTTTGAAACGTGTCTTTATGCATGCGGTATTCGGATCTTCACCTGATGGTCGTGTTGAACTCAATGGGATGAAATGTGTAACAATTTATTCCATATCTCGAAATCAATAGGAATAATAATTGAGAGGCGTTGTCTCCGATCCTGCTTAGGATTGTACCGAACGCCGGACTCCGAGTACATAAAATATTATCGCAACAAGGTTCTTTACAATGGGGCCCAGCTGAACAGAATCGACAATTTCCTTATTAAGGTGATTCGAAGGCACGCTGCATGGGCGATGGCTAGCGACAACAGCCTGATCTTTGGGGCTTATTACCCCAATGAAACATATATGGAGAGTACGCTCGTGTCAGGCTTTATTCCACCAGAGGCGTTTATTTATATCGATTCGTTAGGGTTGGTACAGGACAGGAACGGTATCCCGGTTTTATACCACCGCTACCGTGACGCGCGTGACAAGCGGCGAATCCGCGACGGGTATGTCGACAATGCTCCGGAGCTCCTCCGCTTTAGCACTTCGGTATCGGATCGCGATAGGACCGATGCTGAAAGGCAGAGTATGGAATTTTGGTGGTTACATGAGGGAAGTGATTCTGCACTTCCTCCTGACTTTGCGGACTTTTAGTCCACTCCTTAATTGTAAGATAAATAAAATTTAGAAACGAGGATGGGGCGGGGCATGTGCACCATATTGGCGTACAATATGGTGGAATACATGCAGCCTGGGGGCCAAAAGTCTCGATCGGGATGGTGACCCCTCGGGGCATTTGCAACGAGTGCTCGCCACCCCGATTATAATTAAGTTAGGTGTAAGTAGTTTTAAGTAGTTTTAAGTAGTCTTAAGTAGTATTAAGTAGTCTTAAGTAGTATTAAGTAGTCTTAAGTTAGTTTTAATCTAGTTTAAGCTTTTTTATATAAAACAAAAAAAGGTACTGATCAAAGTTTTTTTAAATTTTCTTTGAACAAAAAAAAAGATCTACATAATAAAATTAAATAAAAACGACTAAAGCTGAAAAGCAAATAAAAAAGTTAATTTAAGCTTTGAGCGCCCGCTTAGGACCGATAAGTTAGTATAAAAAAAAATGTTAATTATAAGTTAGATTTGGTAATTTTTGTCTAGTTTTAAGTTAGTATTTTAAGATAATAAAAATGAATTTAAAAAGAAAAAAAATCAGTAGGAATAAGGAATAAATAATTTATATTGGTTGCAAGCAGTGTTATTTCGTATTTTTTAAGTCAATACGCTGTTACCATTTTTCTCTAGTATTGACACATTTTTACATTTTTTTTAAATATATACAGTGGGGAGCATAAAGGAGTACATGTTTGTACTTCGTGCACTTATTACTGCATAAGAATAGAAATAACAAAGCAAATTTAAAAAAATAATATTTCAAACGGTATATAACACAAAGCTGAAAATAAAAATTCTAAAAAGAAAACAAATAAAACAAAAACAACTCTAATGTACTCAATTTTGCACCCGTACATTGTTCGAATGTTTCCAGCAAAAATATCAAAATTTACAGTTAGAATTGCATTTTTTTTTGTTTATGATTTGTTTTAAATATTTTAGTTTGAGGCGTGTTTTGTTGCGTGTGGTAAGAATTTTTTCAAGAAGATTTAATTAATAAAATAAATAATTTCAAAGCCCTTTAAAAAAATGAAGAAACTATCGCCGAGATATTGAAGATCGCATTGTAGCCTAATCAATGAGTGGCTTCTCGATGCGACAGATAGCTAGGCAGCTTAAAATAAGCCAATCAGTGGTAAGAGTCCAGAAAAGGCGAGGAACTGTACCTAAACCACAAGTCAGAGGCCGTAAAAAAATGTTAACGAAAGCGGACACACGTCTTATGATAAAGGAGATGAAAATGGAGAAGTTTTTAACACCAAAAAATGCTTCTATAGCAATAAACAAACCCGTTAGTCGATGGACTGCAAGCAGAGCTCTCCACGACATTGGCTACATATCAGCGGTAAAAAAGAAAAAGCCTGCATTATCGGCATAATATGTTAAGCTACGGTTGAAGTTCGCCAGAGAACACAGAAATTGGACAGCAGATGACTGGAAACGTGTAATGTGGTCAGACGAATCAAAATTTAATCGGTTTCAGTCTGATGGAAAACAATACTGCTGGCGCCGCCCTGGGGAGACCATTCAAAGGCACCATGTCAAAGAAACGGTGAGGCATGGTGGAGGGAGTGTCATGGTCTGGGGTTGCTTCACATGGTTTCACGTTGGACCACTGCACAAAATCGATGGAATAATGAAAAATGAAGATAATTTGAACATTTTGCAGACTCATCTTCCCGATTTTGTCAACAGAAGCGCCTATCCTGAGGAGGAAGTCATATATTTCAACACGATGGCGACCCAAAGCACACGTCCAAGATCGTGAAGGAATGGCTCACCGAACAAAATTTTCAATTGATGCAGTGGCCAGCACAAAGTCCCGACCTCAATCCAATTGAGAATTTGTGGTCAATCGTGAAAAGACGGTTGGGACAATACAAATCAGCCCCAACGAACCTGGGCGAGGTTTGGCAGCGAGTACAGCGGGAATGGCAAAATATTCCAAATGAAATCATCGAGCATTTGGTGGAAAGCATGCCTAAACGTGTAGAAAATGTCTTACGTAATAAAGGGCTATGGACGAAATACTAAAAATAAGCTCTATCCTTAAAGTATTTGAAAGGTGCAAAATTGAGTACATTGGAGTTGTTTTTGTTTTATTTGTTTTTTTTTTTTTTTCTTAGAATTTTTTATTTTCCGCTTTGTGTTATATACCGTTTTGTTTAGAATTGAACATAAAATAAAGGTCAACAATTATTTTTTAAAATTTGCTTCGTTATTTCTATTCTTATGCAGTAATAAGTGCACGAAGTACAAACATGTACTCCTTTATGCTCCCCACTGTATATTTTTTTATATTGGATATTTTATCGTATGTAAAAAAATACTCTCACTTGCCGCACCTATTTAATAAAACGACATAATTTCATTCTGAATGTTTATTTGGAACTTTTTTTTCCATTTTAAAAGATGATATCATTGAAATGGGGTAGCTATTGTGGACGATTTTGAGTTATTTTCAAAGCATTTTCAATCGAGAGCACTGAGGGCGATTAGTTCCAACACTCTTAGTACGTTAGTTATAAGTTTTGCTCTTTAAAAGCCACCAGAGTCAGTACTTTGTTCACGTGTAGACCCTTAACTTGAAAAAAAACGAAAGAAATGCCTCTGGAGAGGTCAAATCGGGTGATCTGGACGAGTAATGCTGATCGTCAAAACAAAACGCTCCTTCAAAATAGACATCGTTACGATAGCTGTGTATCGCATTCACTGTCTTGTCGGAACAACATGTTCACCAGTCCCAATTCAACAATTCTGTTGCTCATCCAACGCAGTAACTTTTCTATTCCGATGACACCACAACGGCGTTAAGGGCGCTTTTTTACGGTTTTTTACTTGCGCTCAAGCGCGGAATAGCGCGGACCAGCGTGAACCAGCGCACTCGCCTACTAGCGTTGGCCGTAGCTCCGCCCTAAGCCATTTTATTAACGGTATTTCACATATGAAAAGTACACATAACGTAAATTTTCTCAAAAACTAACGATTTTTGTTTGAGCTTAACAAAGCAGTAGTAACAACATAACCAGTTTTTTATTAGAGAAATTCAATATAACGGATTTTTAGGCCATTTAGGCCTTTTTTTTTTACAGTAATGGCGTTATACACAACTTGCACCACAGAGATATGATAAACTGTAATTATCTTACTACTGAAAAATACAATTTTTGGACATTGAATTACTTAATTGTTAACACAGCATAATGAAGGAAAACTTTGGTGAAAAACCTTCATATAACTTTAGGCCATATAAGGAAAAATATATCGCAACTTATTTGGTCAAATTGAATGAAATTGAATATCTGTGTTACTTTAATGTTTTGTAATAATTCAATGTAAATAGTTTATGTCCAAAAAAGTTCTTCACATATTTAAGTTTGCCAATTGCGTTTGCCAATTGCGTAAAAAGGAGGGTTAAATTTTATCCACTGTTTAATTTTTGACTTTTCTACACCATACTAATGTCAAAAAGTATCCACTGGCTAAAATTTTAACGCAATTGACACACGGCCTTAGACACCGATTCCATGCAATTCCGGAATTAAATTTCTTATAATCACATTTAGACATCAATTATATATTTTTAATATCAATAATCAAAATGAATGTTTTTGTGTATTTTGGCCAAACTATGCAATTCTTCAAATTCTCGCAAGGTTTGTATTTGATCGGATGACTATCTCATTGTGAAAGCAAAAGTTGCGTACAACACAGTCGTGCACCCACCACTCGTTTTTAACAGAAAAAGAATTTGGTTGGTGTTTGGTGTGAAAGTGTCCAATTGTTTTACAGTTTTTGTCGAAAATTTAGTTTTTTTTGTTCGGTATGTATAAAATGCGCTGCAGAGAAGAACGTGTAATGGATAGTGATGTTAATGAACCTGCCTATGTCTTCGTCAGAAATCCTATTATTATTTTAAGTTCCATTATTCGTCCTTTTGATAAAAAAATAACATGGTATACAACTTACTTACTTTCTTAACTGACGCTACGGTCCGGAATAAACCTGGGCCTCACTCAACCAACATTCCTCTCCAATTACCTGGTCCTTAGCTAACTATCTCCAGTTGCATACTCCAAGTTGGTGGATGTCGGTTTCTACTTGTGAGCGCCACTTCCTCTACTGCGACCGACGTCTGGATGGAAATCGAAACTGAACGACTCGGAGTATTGGTGTCCATTCGTTCTATATGTCCTATAGCCATCTTAAGCGTCTAATGTGGTCGCTCCACAGCTAGTATAGTTCTTGGTTGAATCTTCGCCTCCACGCAAACGGGACCACAGATTTTTCCAAGAATTTTTCACTCAAATCGACCAAATCGTAGAGCCCGGACTGGAATGACTAGGGTCTTATATAGAATCTTCAAATAGTTCGAGTGAGCGCTTTTCTACTGAATTTCGTTCTTAACCCGAAGAAGCAGCGATTGGCAAGAGTAAATTTTCGTTTAACTTCTGACGGTATGTTGTTGTCAGAGTTAATAATAATAATATCTCAAAGTTATATCTATCAATGGGGACGTTTTGTTCAATTCGTCGATATTGTGTGTCCTTAGTCTTACCCTCATTTAGTGCTAAACCCATTTTAGCTTCGTTCTAGCAAAATAGCAAACTGATCAGGTTGAGTACAACCAATGCTGCCAATTTTTTTGGAATATTGTGCCCCTGTAGTTGGCTCGGGAGTTTTGCACAATCCTCACAAGAATCAAATTAAAGATGTCACATGACAGTGCATCGCCTTGCCTTAAATCCTTGCTTGGTCGAATGTGTCGGTGGGTTCGTTTCCGACCCTGATCGAGCAGCGATAATTCTCCGTCGTCATACTGCACAGACGGACGAGTTTGGGCGGAAGACCAAAACTAGACATGGCTCTGTATGGTTCGTTTCTATAAATGCTATCGCATGCGGCTTTGAAAACGTTTAATAGGTGGTAGGAAATCGATTTGGACTTATTGGGCTTTTTCCAGGATCTGCCGAAGTTTAAAGATTTGATCAGTTGTGGACTGGTCTAAAACCACACTGATATGACCGGATCAGGTTCTTGGTAAAAGGTTTCAGTCGTTCACATATTACGGCAGATAGGATCTTGTAGGCGATGTTGAGGTAACTTATGCCCCTGTAGTTGGCGCAAATCAGATGGTATTATTTTTTGTGAATCGGGCAAACTGAGGTTCCAGTCTTACTTTCATCCGACCAAATTTGGCTTATGAGTTGGTGGATGTTACTTACCAAGTCATCTCCGCGGGCTTTATAAAGCTCAGCGGGTAGGCCGTCATTGCCGGCAACCTTGTTAAGCTTGAGTTTAGATATTGCTGTCCTCACTTCACTTTCGTTCGGACAGGCAAAACTCTCAGCGGAATATTGTTAGTCATCGCCTTTAAGCAGTCTGCGGAAGTGGTTCTTCCATATCCTCAGCATAGAACGTGTCTTAACTACGACATTTCATTGTGCATCTTGACAGGACTCGGTTTGATTCTGTTGTATCACTGGCTTTGACGTTTTACACTTTGAAAAAAAAAATATGCAAATATCATTCCTGAAGTTGCACCTCCCTTTATCCTCGATCGCGCGCTTTTCATGCTCTTTTTCCTTCTTTTTGAAAATACGGTTTTTTTCTCTGCTAGTTTTTCACCTGCACCTCTCTGTTTTACGTTCTCACATTCCAGATGCAGATATGAACGACTGGCCTTTGGGTTCATTCGCCACCATCGAAGGGCCTTCTGAACCTAGGTTATTCATTTTGTTCATCCTAACTGGGACTGTGGACGAAACCAGTGACTCCACCTTTGGAGTTCTTCGGCTGCCGCTTGCAGATACAATATGTGTATTAGTGTGAATACACGTTTTCCCCGCTCTAATTTGCTGCCACCAAAACCTTACATTGCGGTTGAGACCCTATCTACGGTCAAAATACTAGGCACTCATTGGTCGCCGCGTGAATGCTTAGAGTCGGAGTTGGAAAGCATCAGCTAGGCGAAATTCAAGGTTTCATATAATCGCATTTTCTACCATTTGACCACCCACAATCCGTAGGTAATAGGTACGACTTTTAATAAAAGCTAATTATGAATTAGACTTATAAGAAAATGTATTATTATGTTTGAACTAAATTTATTTTAAATATTTTTTTTTAATTTAATTGTTTTTTCTTCTGGAAAAAGTTTAATTTATCCTACAGCTTTTCTTTTATCTATTTTTAAAATTTCACAAGTATGCAACACCATTTATGTCTTAATGTGAATTTTCGTAATAATAAGAATTTTTGAAATAAATAAAAAAATTAAAAACTAAGAAAGGAAGGTACATATCATTAAAAGTTCAATTCAGAAACTATAACTAGGACCTGGACTAGACTGAATAATAATGCCCACACCAAGAATTCAAAAACAATTTACGACCTCAAACACAACATTTCAACTTCGAGTAGAGACGTTGAAACACTGACTTCGAAAATTCATTGAAGATTTTGACCTTCAGATGCATGCCTGTATTCTGATTCACAGTGATCACATGTACGATTATATGCTCCATATAAAATTACCATAATCCGAACTCAATATTTAAAATGTGATGCATAATTTATCAAATTTGTGATTTATTTATGACTTTTGCTCATCGTAAACATTTCAGGAGTCATAGGTTTGTACACTTCGAACATCGAACATGCTGATCTTAACCAACGCAACCACTTAGCTATTGAATATGATTGCATAAATGTGGTGAATCCAGAAACATCGATACATGCACAATGCACATGCTGAAGTTAAAATGCTTAATATCGACACCTCCGACTTTCTAGGTAATATAAAACAACATTCACCAAGAACAGATCGACACAGTCATTTACTCATTACGCTGACTCCTAATGATTGAATTCTTGAAATATATCAAATTACAAAGAATCTAGATATGCAGTCTCTGAGTTTATTAAGCTGAAAACGCTTGGATAACTTTATAAAACACAGCTAACCAAGAGCATTCCCTCGAGATGACTTACAGGGAAAACGTTACTCATTAGCATATCTAAATGCCTATAGGTATGCAGCTCAAATGTGTGACGCAGTGCGGCATTGAATAATTGCAAAGCGTATGCCATTGCCAGGTTTTGGCTTGCAGTTTGAGATTCAAGAAATTCTGTTGATGCTGAATCTGCGGTCGTCTACATCGAACAAATCACAAAACAGATTCACAGGTGAAATATTCGCCTTAGTGTTAGTGTAAGTGTTGGATGGATTACCACTACCACATATTCCTCACGGTTATGTTTTTGTTCGAACGCTCCGCAATAGGGAATATCGACTGGAACTGGAAATCGAACCGAAATACAAACAAAGAGTAATGAACATCGCCTCGAACAAAGCATACATACAAAAAAATACATAAAAACAGAACCACTATTTTTTATCTCCTTTATTCAAACATTCGTCTGCTGGGATCGTAATGCATGGGTATGCGTGAGTTTCGAATGTTTACGTTACCTACTCGGAATGGGTTCGTATATATTTAAGACCTGTGGCACATAATAAACTATTGAATGTTGTTTCTGTAGTGGTTTTGCTGTTGGAGTTCATCTAACGATCGCTTTGGGCCATTGTTTGTTCTTTTAAGGTTCAGCACGCCACATGGAGATGCAGTGATAAGCCTTTATGTTAGGGTTTTAGTTGATAAACAAGACATCTGAAAAAATTTACATATACGAAATCGAGATGTCTTAGACCATGATTACATGGGGCATATGCTTTGTTTGTTTGACATATGCAATACCTCTGTTTTTTTTTTTAATTTCCTGATTGTTTTTTGACGCCTTTCAGTTTGAATAAATATAAAATTTGCTGAGGAAACATACCAAACATTTTATGTTATTTATTTGAAATACTAAATTAATGATTTTAATTCACACAAAACACCAAGTAAGCAACAAAACGATTGTCATCTGTCTTGGAAATTCGGGAAAAATATTCAGATAGCTTCCTTATATTCACAACTTACTATTTAAGCAAAATGTTTCAGAAGATAAGGTAGAAAACGCAAAACCTGTTCTATTGTTTCGTGAAACAAGAGAACGTTGTTTCCAATGAGACCACAGACACAAAATAAAAAACATATGAGAGGGCTACAATCCACTGTATGGATCGTATTATACCCTTCCCATCCCATCATTAAAACAAATATCCCTTAAATGTGGGCTTTATGGCAATGAAATATTAAAATCGATATTGTCGCAGCATATTGTTCAAAATCTTGTATGGTTCGACGAAAAACACGTTTTCTCCTGCATATGGTATGGCGTAGCTCCAACGATTTGGCCTAAAACTACGTTTATCTTAAAAAGGGGCGCGGCGGATTTAAAAAAAAGCTTACTCTTGTTCTGCTGGGAGCAACAACAAATACGAGTACCAAATTTCATCACTCTAGCTCATAAAAACAACGTTTTTCACCTGGTTATGCTATGAAGTAGTGTATAGAAATGGTTTTTGTATGAAAATACCTCCAAAAAGTGGGCGTGGGTTAAAATGATATATGGAAGAAATGTTCATATTATCATAACCAATGATTGCATCAACATTTTTTTCGAAATATTTTAAATTCTACCAAAAAAAGTTTTTTTTTACTGAAAACACACCCAAAAAGTGTATGGATGAAATATAGTCATTAGGATTGTCTAGATATCTTATTCAGACACTTTTTCAAAATCTCTGATGGTTTGGCCTACAACTACGTTTTTCTAAAAAGGGGGCGTGGCAGTGGGCGGATTTCAAAAATGTTTATACTTGTTCTGCTTCGTCGGATAGAGTCTTTATAACAAATTTCAAAACTCTAGCTCAAAATTTAAGGCCCGAAAATCGGTGACACAAAGACGAACGGACGGACAAACAGACTTAGCTAGATCGACTCTGTTAGCGATTCTGAGTCGATCCATATACCTTGAGATATATCTAGCGGAATTATTTCACTATGTTACAAACTTAATGTCAAAACTAAAATACCGGCGGTTGTCGAAAATTAATGCCATTGAATACGAGCAACACAGACCGAATGCAACAAAACTGTTTCGAACCAAAATCGTTGACGATAATTGCCAATTTTCTTATGGCGAAACACACACAACAAAGTAAACGAAACAAATAAACCAAAGCAAAACCAAAATACATGTTTCGTTGTCCATAGCTGACCTTTTGTTTTTTGCAAAACAAAATTTTGATACGATAGTCCGTATGTTAATTTCTGAATTTTCGATTAATCCTAATAAATAATTAAAAGTCGCAATCCACATTCTGAATAAGTTATTTAGTTTATTACGACATCCTCAGTATTTCGTTTTAGATTATATAGTTAGATGCACCCACCACTCTCTTCGTCCTTTTCCTCAATTGCACCAAGAATTGCATGTAAGATTGGCAAAATTTCATCGTCTAAGTCAGACCACATGTTAAACAACACTAAAAGGAAGTCACAAATTCAATTTTGCTTTATTTCAACGCGCAACAAACAGAGAAGAAAACAAAACATTTTGTTTTATTACATCCTGTATCGCTTGGTATTGTTCAAATAAAAAACGTTTTCTTGATCTGGTGTGTTTGCAGCCTAACGCAGGTTCAGTGTTAACTTAAATCCCGGTTTTTCAGCGCTGAGCTGACTTTATCTTTCACCTTATCATTTAATATAGAGTTGATATCGTGACCAACAAACACCGTCTGACAACACTATTCGTCGCTTGATGTCGAATTTTGTTGAGCACGGGACATTGTGAGGTCGTCGACATATCATTAATCAACGCCTCAGAGATTCCAATGACTTGTTTGAAACGGTAAGGTAGAGTGTTGCAGGAAAGCCACACGTGTAGTATCGTTACCGATCTGCCAAGTGTTAAATTTAACGTTACAATACATAGAAGTTGTGAAAATCCACTACAAAAATTGAGTCATTTTTGATGAGACGACGCACGGTTTTTGGTCACCATTCTGCTGTCCAGTGGTCAGATTAATCAAGCAACTTGTCTTCATTGTGTCCGTTAAGTCAGTCTCACAGTTGAATCATTTTCAATTCAATCAAAACATTGTAAGTAAGAATTTGACCAGAATCCTTACAGATCTCGTCAGCAGTTTATAGCGAATTGCGACTAATGATTACCATTTGCTGATTACAAGATTAGGTTACACAAAATTGAATGCCCTTTTATTCCAAGAGCAGACGTTTGTTGTATATGGTTGTTTTTCAAAAAAAAAAACCTTATCCGATAAGACACATTTCAAACTTGATAACTATGTCAACAAACGTGTTTGTCGCAATGCATGCCTTCACCGTCAGTGGCGTTCGTTACCGTGTGATGATAAGCTACTTCTTCTGGTATCAAATTCTTGAAATGGTTCTTCAAAACGAGTAGTTTTAACAGGATGGCCAACGATTATAGCAATCGAATATTCGTTGCCGAAATTAGGAAGAATCATATCGAGCCGCGGCAATGTAATTTGGCCATTAAGATCTTGTTTTTGGATTCCATTGCATTTAAATAAAAAAGTGTATAACCCAAGAAGAATCCCTGAATTGAAAGACAAGATTCGACGAATAGAAAATGTCAAAAGACACGATGATTATTTATTCGAGGGAAAGCTATATCAGGAATTCCTAATATTAATGGTACTAGTCAATTTCCGAATCCTACAATAATAGGGTTAGGGAGCACATGCACAAGGTAAGTGTGGGGCTTTAACTCCACTTATCTAGCAATTTTTTTTATCACGAGTAATGAATGTTTGGCAGGCAACTTTCCTATGAGAGTTCCTGCTCTCTCCGCAATTTATAACGCGGTTTGTTATTATCGTGCCAAATCTAAGGGCTCAGTTCTTTGAAGACGCCGCAATAAATTTGTTTCGTCAAGAATTCGGAGGACCGTACGTGTCCCAATAAACGTTTTTTATGTTTGCATGCAAAATTTTTCGTTTCATCTTTAACCGCGGGAATACCCAGATCTCTGCGTAGATCTTCATTCATTAATATATACAACGGCGCATTGACGAATGATCTTAACATTTTGTTTTTAAAAGTTTGTAAAGTATTCAGATTGGATTCACTGGTACAACCCCATAGTTGTATATCATATGTCCAGACCGACTTTAGCACTTGCTTGTATAATAACAGCTTGTTATCATGGTTAACCTTCGAATATATTCCGAGTAACCAGTACAGTTCTCTGTATTTATTTTTAGGTTCTTTGCATTTCTTTTTTACATGCGACTTTCATTTTAATTTTGCATCGAGTGTTATTCCGAGATATTTCGCTTCATTTGCAAAAGGGACTCAACCGTATTGAGAAATACTGGCAAATTGTTTGTCCGCTTATACGAAAAATCTACATGAATCGATTTGCTCTCGTTCCGACAGGATTTTTTCCATTCATTTACCTCGTTAAGAGCGTTTTGTAATTTCATATTTGTTTCCTCTATTGCTGTGCCAACTGCTAGTATAGCTGTATCGTCAGCAAACGTGACTTGGATGATCCAAGTAGAGATACTTTTTTCAATAGCCTTTTTTGACAGATCACGTGTGAGTCGTGTCATGCTGTTATGTTATTTTTGTTTAGTATTGTTTGGCATTTCATAATGGAAGGACTTACGCGTGAACAACGTTTACAAATTGTTCAACTTTATTATGAAAATTCACGTTCTGTGAGGAATGTGTTTCGTGCACTTCGCTCAACTTATGGTCAACATAATCGGCCTACTGAGCGTACTATTCGCAACACCATCACCGGCCGATCGATTGGCCACCAAGATCGTGTGATATCACACCGTTAGACTTTTTCCTGTGGGGATATGTAAAGTCAAAAGCTTATGCCGACAAACCCGCTTCGATTCAGGCCTTGGAGGAAAATATCACGCGTGTCATTCGCCAGTTACCAGTCGAAATGCTCGAACGAGTGATCGAAAATTGGACTTAACGGATGGACCATCTGCGACGTAGCAACGGCCAACATTTGATAGACATAATCTTCAAAAAATAAATGCCAAAGAATGTTCTTTCAAATGATAATAAACATTCTCCATTAAATTTGAATTTTCTGTGTTTTTTTTTTCTTTAAAAAAGTAGGGAACCTCGAAATGGATCACCCTTTACAACAAACTATAGTTTGTTTGCAGGATATCACGTGTAAATAGGAGGTACAAGAGTGGGCCAAGGACGCTTCCTTGAGGTATTCCTGACAATATTTCTTTGAAATCCGAATATTCGTTTCCAAATAGCGAATGAGTCTATGCTCAAGATACGACACGAGGATTTTATATGATTTTTCAGGAAGAACTTGTCTTAGTTTGTGTTGAAAAGGCCTCTATGCCAAACTTTGTCAAAAGCTTGCGACACGTCAAGAAATACGGCTGAGCAAATTTTCTTTTCTTCGAAAGCTTTCTCAATTACTTCAGTAAATCGATGAACTTGGTCCAGAGTCAAATGTTTTCTTCTAAACCCAAATTCGACGCAACATTGATGAAATTATGTTGTGTGCCAAAACTTAATCGTGATATCACCCACTAGACAACCATTTATCGGATATTGTGTTACATTACATATCGAAACAATGCTCTGACATAATTCCGAAATTGTCAGTTGAGAACGATATTTCATCTGGACCTGAAGAGAGGTTGGTGTTAAGATAATTAAGGATTTTAGCTACAAATAAAAGAAATGTTTGTCCTATAGAATAGAGAAGGTTCACTTAATGCAGCTTCTAGCATAGCTTTCCTTTAAAATCTGTGATCTTCCAACCTATTACTAGAAGTATATTTAAGAAAACAAATGTTTTGTAATAATTGATGCGTCACTTTTTGTGGTGTATAATATATTGAGGTGTGCTTTTAGCACTAATGCATATAAGCCCATTTCCTTATTCGGGTGAACAGATTTCATCCACGATACAAATTTTGTTTGAAGTTATCAAAATAAAATTTATAAACTCATCGAGAAAGTGTGAGGTATACCGAAGTGTGTGGTGATTTTAATGTCGTTGAACTAGTTCATCGATAGGAACGTTCCATGCTTCGATGGTTTTGATTTTTTTTACTTCAATTAATTTATTTTTTGAATACCTTTTTATTGATCTGTCCATTTATGTTATAACTTTTTATTCTTTATAAAAAAAAAGTCACTGGTCAACGGTAATTCTAAATGTCATATATTACCCTGATGTGTCATTCATTATTGCATTGAAAACTCTCTTGGAGTTTTCCATTAAATAGGTATAACCAGTGTGGGTGAGTTGATTATGAATCACGAGTATTCAGTAAACATGAAATATGATTTGCGCACATTCAATAGGAAAAACATATGAGAAGGCTACAATCCTCTGTGTGGATCGTTTTTTCCCCTATCCCATCTTATCCTTAAATTAATATTCTCCTGCATACCTTTGGTATGGCGTAGGGTATACAAATGGTTTTTGTATAAAAACGCGCCCAAAAAGTGGGCGTGCAAAAAACTTAGTATGGACGAAATAAAGACATTAGGATTGTCTAGATATATTGTTCAGACACTTTCTCAAAATCTCTAAAATTAGGTTTTTCTAAAAAGAGAGCGTGGCAGTGGGCGGATTTCAAAAATGTTTACACTTGTTCTGCTGGGAGCAACAACAAATACGTGTACCAAATTTTATGATTCTAGCCAAAATTTAAGGACCAAAAACTGGTAACGGACGGACGGACAGACATGGCTTAATCGACTCAGCTATCGTTTCCGAGTCGATCCATATACTTTAAGCTATATCTAGCTAAATTATTTCTCTATGTTACAAGCCATGTCAAAAAACTAAAATACCCCTATGGGATGGGGATAGGGTATATATTTTATAATGTGACCAATTTTCTTTAAAAAAAAAAACTAAACCTAAAAAGACGCAAATGTTGAAGCTCGTACGCGAAATCTAAAAGAAAGAAGACCCCTAAACAGCACCTACAATATAATATTTATGGTAATAAATTAATGCCTGAATCCCAATATTAGAAAGTCATACAGATGACGCACTGAGAATAAAAAAACAAAAACTTTTGCTCACCAGCTGCATGTGGCGGGCTGTGCCAGTAAGACCCGCCATAGAACAAATGTTCTTGTATACAGTGCGTCATCTGTATGACTTTATAATCTTTGCTGAAACCAAACCCCGATCAAACTCTATATGTTCAATTCATGACTATGAAAGTTCACAATCTTAATACTTCGCTAGATTCTGGGAAAACAACCCAGATGGCACAATTTATACCCATCAAAAATTTTAAAGCTGCATACGATACCACTTACTTACTTACTTAAGTGGCGCTACAGTCAGAAATAAACATGGGCCTCAACCAACATGCCTCTCCAATTAGCCCGGTCCTTAGCTAACTGCCTCCAGTTGCGCACTCCAAGTTGGTTCAGGTCGGTTTCTACTTGTGCGTGCCACTTAGGGCGATGTCTTCCTCTACTCCGTCCGACGTCTGGCTGGGTATCGAGGACTCTGCGAGCCGGAGTATTGGTGTCCATTCGTTCAAGATATCCCAGCCATCTTAAACGTCCAATGCGGAGTGACAGGGGCGGAGCGACAGGGGCATGTCGCTTTACAGCTCGTATAGTTCTTGTTTGAATCTTTGTCTCCATAGACCGTCAACGCAAACGGGACCGAAGATTTTTCGAAGAATTTTCCTCTTAAATCGACCAAGGATTTCTTCATCCGCTTTTGAGATGGTCCATGCGCCATAGAGCAGGACTGGGATGATCAGGGTTTTATATATGAATCTCCTTAGTAGTTCGAGTGAGGGCCTTACTATGAATTGCCTTCTTAGTCCGAAGAAACAGCGGTTGGCAAAAGCAATTCATCGTTGAATTTCTGACGAGATGTTGTCAGAATAGCGCAGCCGAGGTAGACAAAGTCCCGTACTATCCCAAAGTTATATCTGTCAACTGTCTACTGCTAAACCCATTTCATTCCAAAAAACCCTTCTCTATACTAGCAAACGTGGCTATGACATCACGTTGGGTCCTACCAATGATGTCAATATTCGGTATATGCTAGTAGTTGTACCGATTTTTGGAAAATTGTGCCTCTGGTGGCTCGTGAGTTTTGCACAATCGTCTCAAGAATCAAATTGAAGAAGTCACATGGTAGCGCATCGCATCGCCTAGCCTTAATCCTTTTTTGGTATCGAATGTGTGGGCGAGGTCGTTTCCGACAATGATGGAGCAGCGAGAATTCTCCATCGTCATCCTACACAAACGGAGTTTGGGCGGTATACCAAAACTAGACATGGCTCTGTATAGTTCCTCGTATGCGGTTTTGAAATCGATGAATATGTGGTGGGTATCGATTTGGACTTCTTGGGTTTTTTCCAGGATCCGCCAAAGTGTGAACATTTCTTCGGTTGTGGACTTTTCTGGACTAAAACCACACTGTTAAGGGCCAATCAGGTTGTTGGTAAACGGTTTTCAGGCGTTCACATATTACAGCAGATAGGATCTTGTAGGCGATGTTGAGGCAGTTGGCGCAGTTTAGAGGGTCTCCTTTTTTGTAGATCAGGCAAACGATGCTGAGGTTCCATTCTTTCTTTCGACCAGATTTGCCTTATGAGTTGGTGGATGTTACTTACCAAGTCATCTCCGTGGGCTTTATAAAGCTCAGCGGGTAGGTCGTCATTTCCGGCAGCCTTATTAAGCTTGAGTTTAGATATTGCTATCCTCACTTCACTCAGGTCCGGTGGTTGGCAGTACCACGATACCACTTATAGGGACGAAATATAAATAATCCTTTCAAGTTCTGGTTAGCCCACTAAACATTCTCGATACGTTACCAAAGGTGGTTATAACCTCCTAACAATAATAAGGATATTCTGAATCAGGCCGTTACTATGACAGTCCTTCACTCCGAGGCTAATGAATGAACCATCTCAAAAGCAAAGGAGAAATCGTCTATCTTATTCAAGATAAATATTAAGCAACAAAGAGGTGTCGGTGACAAGTTGGTCCAAAATCTACTTATTTATCATTTAGTATGGCTAGAATATTTGTAGCGAAGGAAAGTCAATGCTTTGTAGAGTCTTTTATTGACGGCCAGTGAAATAAAACTAAATGCAGATGTAGAAAACGTCAACTAACTTAAATTTCTCAGTTAGATATATACCATGTTAACGTGGACGGGATTGTTGAGGCTCATTTTGAGTCTGAACTTAAATGACGCTTAAAAAGTAATTATGTATTTCAATTTAACATCCCTGAACAATTTTCTTTTTTACATTTTTAACTTTCTATTTCAAAGAAAAAAAATTGATTTTAAATACGTCGAGATTTCGATTGGCATTACGAAGATAGACAAACCCAAAAAGTGGGTTTCGAAAAACCGTCCGTCGTTCCTTCGGTCCGTCTGTGCGTGATGGTCTCTCCAGCCTAAACGCCTTGACCAACTTCCTTCAACTTTCTTATCCACGTTTTTTTTTTTGTCAAGCTTTTAGCAATTTTATTACCGGCTCCTACAATATAAAAACTGACACATAACGTTCAATTTCTTACGATTTTGCTTAAACTTTACATATACCAGAACTTCTTTCTTTTAATATGCGAACTTTGGTGACTTTAAATATTTTGTAAGCATTTGTTACTCAGCAACATTTCTAATGTTTGTTTATATTTGTGGTAAATCTCAGCCGCTTTATTATTCCAAATTCGAGACTGTGATTCAACTACATGTTATGTACTTGCAAACCGTTTCGAAATTTTCTTACAAATGTCGTCACACAACAAGTAAAATTTAAACCAAAAATACAAAAACCAAAAAATAAATAACAAAAACATACACAACCATAGCTGAAACAAATACCCAAGGTCTATACACGTGTAATAAAAAATTTACTGGAGTATGAATTTCGCAAAAAGAAGAGAAGCAAAAACTAATTGAGTGGTATGAAGAAAAAAAAAAAGTCTTAGCATTATGTAGCCGTCCCACGAAGAGTTCAACGCCTGATCGTCAGATATTTCTCATAGATACAAATACTCACGGTTTGTGGCCCCCTACCTAACAAAAAGATACTGTATACCGGGAAGGTGGTATAAATTTTTTTTTGTTTAATTATTTATAAACAGTAAATGATATTTGGGTTTCCATCAATCAGAATTTAAAATTGACTAAAAGAATGCCCATTTCATGGATTTGGATTTTTTTTTTTGTGTTATTAAGTCTGTTTCTGCAAATAAATAATATACACGTATTTTTAGCTACAGTATGTTCAGTGAACATCAAAATGTATGAGAATAATGTAAACAAACGCACTGCCACGATGACATGTGATGGATTCAATTCGCCCTCAAATGGTTTATGGTTCCGCACTGTCTGCTACAAGAGAATTATTTTAACACAACAGCTTTTGTTATGAGCTTATAAAAATATAATTAAAGCTATTCGTTAACGGCTAATGCGGGTTCTAGAATATATGTTCTCTCAGTCGTTTGTGTTTGGACTTTGAATGTTTGTTAAAATTTCAGAATTTGGGGGGTCCGGGACAAATGTTTAGGTGTTGCTAGCTTTAAATTAGGGAGCCCTCTCTTAGTAGTCCAACGGCCAAACCACTGAACAATGTGCTAGGTACTTGTACTTAATCAACTCCAAGTTAAAATAAAGGTGGCTTTATATAACGTTTTAACATAAATGGAAGGGTTAAATTAAATTCCTCAATGTGCACAACGGTTAACAGACATAATTATATAAATTAAAATGCAAATTTCGAAATTAAGAGCAATATTTAGCTCAATGCAGGCCACAAATCCTAGCCCATTCAATGGATTAGTTTTCAAATGAAAGAACATTGTGTGCTTTAAAGGTGTCAACTATCGGATAATATTAAATGTCAACGGAACGCTGCTTAATCTGATGTCGTGGAAAATGAACATTAATATAAAACAATCAAAGCGTTACGTTTGAAGTCCTTAAGGGGGAGCCGGCACGTGACTAGTCGGTAGATACGTAGTATCCAGCTGAGTTATAAATATGTGTGCAGACCTACTGGTAACCTTTTAGACCTGAGTTCATATAGGATGTCCGTAGGATGTCCACTTAATAGACGTCCGTACAGAGAATATTTTTTTTTTTAATTTATGAAGTGTGTATTTGTGTAGAATTGGTAGCTTGCCAAGGCTTCAATAAAATGCTGAAGTTATCTTGTTTGTCTAAAGCAGACTTCAACAATGTGAAGTGCAGTCAAAAGAATCCTTGTATACTTAGCCATACTTTTGGATCTCAACAGAAAACTAGCTGGAAGCTTAATGGGTGCGATTAGAGCAAACAAAACCACACCCATAGAGAGGCTGGAAACTGTTCTCAACATTTGCATGAATATGCTGCTAAAAGAGCTTTACGAATAATTTATCTTAAAAAATAAAAGTTGTTGGCACAACAGGCTCGTTAGGACCCAGAACCTAGGAAAAGCTACATTACAGTAGATTACCTATGTATGGTGTGTGTACTTTTCGCACAATGGCTTAATTGACAGTTGATATCAGTTGATTTTTTTGAAGATACTGCCAGTGGCAGAGGCAGACCACAATGCTAGCGACAGCACATCATAAAGTCAGACTTCAATTACAGCGATTTGGGCTGTATAAATAAAAACGTAAGCTAGTCAAAAGCTGTCGCTAAGATCTGAAGGTTCTGCTGAGTATTTGAAAACAGGATCACAAAATTATGAGCTGAAAGAGAAATGTTCTACCATCAGCGTCGAACAGACACACCAACCTGTCTAGCCACCACTATGTGGCCTTCTATCACTGGAGGAATTACCACCTGTGAATCATTTAATATAATGTAAGCAGGGTATGTCATAGACAGAACTCATAAAATGCTTCGAAGAAACTAAAACTCCAATTCGACTTCAGTGGGAACACATCATACATCATCTTACAGACGATATGAAAAATATATGGCACATTCCACTTTCGGTGCCGCTGTCCACTTTTATAAAAGTAAAACATATGAGAAGGCTACAATCCGCTGTGCGGATCGTTTAATACCCTATCCCATCACATCCTTAAAATTAATATGTCGGTTTATGTCGATAAAATATAGAAAATGTCATTGCCAGAACATATTGTTCAGATAAATTCCACGAAAGATATCAATTATGTTCTCTTAGGTCTCAACAAACAACAACGTTTTTCGATTGGGTATGCTATGGAGTAGGGTATACAAATGGTTTTTGTATGAAAACGCCTCCAAAAAGTAGGCGTGCGTTAGGATGATACATCGACGAAGTTTTGATTTCACTGTAGGAATTGCCACCTGTGAATCATTCAATATAATGTAACCAGGGTATGTCGCGGACAGAACTCATAAAATTCTTCGAAGATATATGGACGAAATGTTTTGCATCAAAAGTTTTTTCTAGTATTTTACAATTTGACCGAAAAACGTTTTTTACTGAAAACGCCTCCAAAAAGTGGACTTTGCAAAAAAAAACTGTGTTTCATCTATATTAGGATTGATGTTAGGATTGTGTAAATATCTTGTTCAGAAACTTTTTAAAAATTCCTTACCATTTTGCCAAAAAGAACGTTTTTGTTAAAAGTGGGCGTGGCAGTGGGTGGATTTCGAAAATTTTACTCCTGTTCTGCTTCGTCGGATTGAGAGTCTATATGCCAAATTTTAAATCTCTAGCTCAAAATTGAAGGCCCAAAAATTGGTGGCACACAGACGGACAGACAGACATGGCTAGATCTACTTAGCTAGCGATTCTGAGTCGATCCATTTACTTTGAGGTATATATATCAAAATTATTTGACCACGTTACAAACTTAATGTCAAAACTAATATAGCCCTATGGGATAGGGTATAAGATGGAGTTATGTACCATGATGTCCATGAATTCATGTGTGCATGTGCGCTTCTTGCACGACGGCAGGACTTCCTTTTTAATGGCGACTCCAAACGGCGAATTTGAGATAAGCTTTCCTTGACAATTGATACTACTCGGGTGTTTTTGACAGATCGTTGGGAATCGATGTGTGGATGAACCACTATTGAACACTTTATTATTTGGATACTCTATCCATGAAAAGTTTAAAATATTTAGCTGTTCGGTTTTAGTAAAAGGTAAGGAGACGAATCAAACAAACTTAAGTATCAGCAAATTTGTAAAATAAATGTTCAGACAAGGAATCACGTTTCACTTTCTATTAAAGAGATCTCAGAGGGATCTCATATAATGAATGAATGGATAATGAAACTCCTTGAAACTCCTCCTAAAATCTTGAGAATAAAACAAAATGCTAAAGAATGGAGCACACCCAGAACTTTCGCAATCTCACTTTCAACATATGAAGACCATAGCTATACAAGGCTAGTGCGATAAAATCGGTATGTTCTTACAAAACAGATATTTCCTAACGAGGGTTTTTAGTTAAGAGTTAATAGTTTTAGCCTACTACTACAAGGAATCAGATTTTTTTGGAAAGAAGAATTTGTCAACAAATGTTCTCTACCCCAATTACTTTTAAGTTAGATCTTAGTGGATTAGGTTTAGTTAATGGTTATCCTAAGATTTTCTATAAAACGAGTGATGGTTGCACACGACTGAGTCCAACGTACTTGCTCCTTGCGTGTTTAAGTTATGATAAGAAGAATTCTTAAGTTTGGAGTAGATATGTGAAAGCAAACATTCTGCAGAAAATTGTGTTTTTTCGCATTAGCCAAGACTTAAAATTTCGATAAGAGAATTTTAGGCTAAGACCGATAATAAAAATAATAAACGCGGATAATAATATTAGTTTTAAAATCTATACAGCTAGATAATGTAGTTCACGATAAAATCGTCGTTCAGAACACGAAGTGACGTATGTGTAAAATCTTAATTGGCGTATACTTCGGATTCCTGCGTATTTTCGTATTTTGCAGTAAACATAATAAAATCGTTTTCGTCGAAAATGAAAGTATTAATAAAACTATAACGGTTTGATAACAATGGTATATAATATATATATTGATATAAGTGTCTGAGGTTTGCAGATGACTGGAAGTTTTTTGTAGACTCAATTCTGAAGCCGATTGCTACAGGTTGACATAAACGCAATTACGGATTGGTGTAATTGTAATAACTTGCAAGTTAGAACTGAACTAAGGGAAATGTAAGATTTTGTCATTTGTTGCACATTATTTGGCCTATGTTCTATGGTTACTCCATAGCAGGACTAGAGTTAAGCAAATTAAAGACTTGGTCGTTACGTTTGATTTGAAATTAAATTTCAATAAATAATAGACACCACAATATCCAAAGTGAATTACCTTCTTGGATTTATTAAAAGGAACAGCAAGGATTTTTCAGACACACAAACTCTTAAAACCTTCCATTGTTCCTTAACAAGATGTGTTTGAGAATATTGTTCTATTATTTGGTCATCAGCTTATTAGGTGCACCTAATTCATAATGAACGCATACAAAAGTCTTTTTCTAGATATTGCTTTTGTCAGTCACTTTAATGGGTCAGTAGAAATGCCCAGTTATGAAAAAAGGTGTCGCAAATAAAACTTAAAGTCCTTTGAAACGAAAAGACACATTTAGGACATAAAGCTTATAGAATACATCGCTTCTGGAAGAATAAACTCAACGTTTCTACTGTTCCATCTCTCTTTTTACGTTGCGGGTATATCGTTACCTGAGCATGGCTTGTTTAATGAGCCTAATCAGTCAACAAGCTTTGGAAAGAATGAGCCTTTAACAAGGTACATTCGAAGTTTTAATTCAATTGCATATTGATTGATTGCAGTATTGATATTTCGATTTACAGAATTGCATTAAAAAAAAAAAGATTGAATAAATTATTGGAATTGCTCATAGGGTTTTTTTTACTGTTGCTAAGAGTAATTTACGAATGTATGTACATAGTTATTAAAAGCACAAGTTTTTCCCTTAGGGCAATTTAATAATTGTTTTCTTCCACATTAGGTAAACGTTTTTTTTATTTATTATAATTTTTTTAAAGAATTTTAGTAAATTTTTCCTTCTCACTTGTAGATTACTTTTTTCTTTTAACAAAAAATTAACTTTTTTTTTTTAATTTATTATTCTTATATAAATTTTTTTTAAAAATATATTTTTTCTCTTACTTCAAGAGTTTTTTTATATATAATTGTATAGTCTGTAAGTTGTAATAATAATGGTAGACTTGAAAAAATAAACAATTTACGCCAAATATCTCAAAATATGTCAAATTTGGCAGATACGCCACTTCGTGTTTGGAACGACGAATTGATGATTTTTCAAATTTGGCGTAAATAAGGGGTGTTTTTTTTAGAGGTATAGAAATTCAAATTGAAATAAAACACAGGAAAATCGGTTTAATGTTTATAAAATTCGCTTTGTTAGAAGGATAATTTTATGTCATTTATGATTTCAGGCATGTGGCTGGTTTGAATAAAGCCAAGTCTAGAGGTCTAATTTTCAATTACTTTTTCGAGCATCTTCCATATGTCGGCAATAACGCCACGAATGTTGGCTTCCAATTCCCCTAACGTTTCTGGTTTGTTGGCGTAGACGAGCGATTTCACATATCCCTAAGGAAAAAAAAACAAAGTTGTCACATCACACGATCTTGGTGGCCAATTGACAGGTCCATTTCGCGAAATTATGCGCTCATCGAATGTTTCCTTCAATAAATCGATTATGACGTGAGCCGTGTGTCATCCACATTCATGCCATCCAATTAATGGTCTCCATTAACGGTAACTGGTTCTCTAGCATCATTTCGGAAGAAGTATGGCCCAATGACTCCAATAGCCCATAGAGTCCACCAAACAGTCAGTTTTTGTGGATGTAATGGCGTCTCAAGGATCTCATGTGGATTCTCTTCACTCCAAATGCGGCAATTTCGATGGTTGACGTAGCAATTCAACCAAAAATGAGCCTTATCACTGAAAAAAATTTTGCGATGAAAATCAGTATCGAGATCAATATTATTTTCGGCCCATACAACAAAATAAGGACGCAATTCATGGTCTCGCAGCTTTAATTCTTGCACAAGCTGAATCTTGTAAGGTCGTAAACTAAGATCTTTGCACAAAATCTTCCATAAAGTTGATGGACAAAGCTCCAATTGCTTTGCACGGTGGCGAATAGATTCATTCGGTTCCTCTTCAACACTTTGCTCCACAGCGGTAATTGTTTCTTCGGTGCGCACTGTTCGACGTCTCTGCGGATGCGTATTATCACTTAGAGTAAACGTAGTGCGAAAACAACCCATGGTTAACCGAATTAGATGCTCTGATGGAGGATTATGTCGATCATAAAATGGACGGAATTTGCGGTAAACTTCGCGAACTGAACCATTATTTTCGAAATAAATTTGCACTATTTGCAAGCGTTGTCATTTGTCAACCTGTTTATGATAAAATGGCAAACCAAACTGAACATAAATGACAATAGAGTTGCCCGATTTGACCACAAAATGTCAGTTTTATCTCTATTTGAAAAACCAACCTCTAAAAAAAAACACCCGTTACAAAAATCGGTTATGCAGTTATTTTTTTAGGGAAATCAAGACAGGTTGTTATTTTTTTAAATTTGTAATAACATTGATTAATAATTATGTTTAATCAAAATCGTTGAAAGGGGTTTTCAGAACGTTCGGTTTTACCAAAACAAACAAAGTTTGAAAAAGGAGATATGTTTAGATAATGGATTATGGATGAAATTTCTGTTCAAAAATTGCACCTCGTCGCCGTCTCATGAATACGAAGTGACTCATCAAAGTGCACCTGTTACAAAAATCTCATATTCAATGCTGACATGTCGCTGAACATCGTGACTTCGTTTAATTTAATTGGATACTTATTTTAATTGTAATTGCTTTTGATACAAATTTTGATGCGTACCTACCAAATATTTACGTAAAAACCCTCCAGTATTGACAGAAATACATAACTAGGCGATTGGTAATTGAAAATACATCCAAAACCGAAAATGGCTCTCAATCAAATCCTCTACTCGAAATTGAAAACAAATTTTGAATCCACATACACTCATGAAATCAGCCAAATCAGTTGATTCCTCTCGCATATGAACCTACTTGTCACAAAAATAACAAGTTCGCAGAAAATGTCTGACAAAACAGAACAAACTTTTTATCACATCACGAAAGTCCTTGTAGCGTCTCGCTTGTCCCATAAATTTTCCTTCCGAATATCCTTCTCTCTCGTCGTACACACGAAAAGTTGTGATAGGACCTTGAACGAAAAATCGAATTTTTCAAAAGAGTGCCAAATGGCAAGCACACATCTATTACCCACTAAAGTACAAAATCGTGTAATCTTTGCGGGACAGGGAACAAACTTTATTTTCGAAGGGAAAGAAGTACAACAATAACCCAATGCCTTAAAGTTATCATCTATCGATTTTGCAGCAAACATATACCTACAGCACTGACCCCCCTGAGAATAGAGAGAATATTTAATTAAAAACAATTCCAAGCCGCAGTACATATGAGTAGCTATATAAAAATATTACATCGAGATTGGACGGGTTTTAGTGCCCCATATACCCCCGAAAAAAAGAACAGTTTACCCCGTACATCATCCCCGACAATATTGCATTTTAAATTGTATGCAATGCAATTATGTACCGAACAATGGCATAGAGAACACGAAGCCTTGCCGCTAGTGTATAAGTACAACAACACACAACGTCGTCGTTTTCCAATGAGATTTTCCAAGAGATCCTGCGCAGCCTGGGTTTCAAGGTCAAGCATCTGTACATAGGCGACCAAACAAGGAGTATGTGTGTTTTGGAAAAATCCCTAGATAGGTAGATAGGATAGGTCGGGTCGGGGCATTACGAAAGTCAAACATATACAGCACATCTGTGCAGAGATATTGTACAGAACAGATCAGGGTGATGCTGCGGGGAAGGACGTTTGTAATTCGAGCGTGAAAACTGAAAACTATTTAATTACATAACACGCTGCACTGTGTGTACTGCTGCGGTTTCTTGGGATTATTTTTGAAGGAGGTGGAAAGGTTGCAAACAATTACCCACAATGAAATAATCTCTGCCAGATACAGAATGCATTTATATAAACAGTTATTAGTAATATACTAGACAGAAGAATACAAAACAAGTTTTTAAATTATTCATCAAGCAATATCTCAGTGTTGGTAAATGCAAAAAAAAAAAATCAAAAGCGAGATGTGAATACGTAATGAGGACAGATATCTGCTTTAAGTTGTCTCTCAACTTTAACTTCGGAGTGGTGTCCAGCTGCACACTCATCGTGGTGTATAGCTACCTAGAAACTTCGAAAAAGGAACACACGCGAGAAAACCTTTACGACTGCACTACTTTTGTAGTTGGGTATAATCCAAAACAAATATCGCATTGGCCAGTACATGTACCTACTACTAGAGTAGGTATATGCACATTGCACATGCATAGCGATGTGACACCGTCACGATAGATACTTTTACGTAGTTCGTTCTTACGTGCAGGCAAGCTCAGAATTTAGGTCAAATAGCAAAGGAGAGAGTGCACCGCCGCCGAGTATGAGTGTGATTGAATGCAAAGCCAAAAACGAGATGGAGGACGAACAAGAGGTAAAGGACTTTTGGTGTTCTTCAAATCTCTGCCTAGGTAGATTGAATTGATTGAACAGTGCTATAGGGGTTTTCATTGAAATTGAAACTTTCACTTACCGTTAATAGAACGACGTAACTGTAGACCAGATATTTGAAGCACTTAATCCGTTTTGCTAAAGCCATCTCGGTATCGGTATTTTAGCTGCAGCTGATTGCTTCTACCACACAACGTAATAACACACTCACTCGAAGGACACCGTAAGGACACACCGATATTTTTCTCTATTTCGTGGTCTTCTTCTTGCACTTTTATTTTCACTGCGGCGTCACTTTTTTTTGCGACTATACCTGAGATTACCGAACTAGCTATATACACGTTCAACGAGTACACAAAGAAAATATTCACACCATTCTTTCTGTTGTAATGCAAGACCGTTTTGTAACCTTTGAATCGTAACACATCACTTGGTTGGGAAAAAAGTTTTTTTTTCCTTTCGTATTTTTCTTACACTTTTTTGGCAACAATTTGATTTTGAAAAAAAAAAATATTTTACAAGAAAGAAATACGATTTTCTTTGGAAGGAACTTCGCAATGAATGTGTGACTTGAACGACGCAAGTGTTTTGTTTAACCAAAAAAACGGAATGGAATCAGTTCACTTTCGATGATGCAAATACGACAAAGGATTCAAATAAGAGAGGACCACCGAGCTCGAACATCCGTAAACCCTTAACGCACACAGTTGTTCATACGACCGTGCATGTGTTTGCAACACCACATTTGCGTTTCATTTCTTGTTGTTTTTTCTTCTTCTTCCTTTCGAATAAAGCAGCTGCCGTTAGTTCGATTGCGATTCGTTCACTAAATACTCCCGCGAGACACTAAATTTGCAACTGTTACTGCATCAAACTATAATTTCACACCAACATCCGTTTGAATCTGCAGAATTTCCGATTTTAAATGCAGATGCAGCGAACCCCCACAATACACCGAAAAAAATGATTGTATCTGTGTTCCTCAGAACCAGAAAGTTTACCATACACAAGCAGTAGCAACAACAACGACGACAACGTCAAGACAAAACGATAACAACTCCGAACTCCAGAAACGCACTCGGTCAACTGAATACTGAAATGCTGCGGAACCCCTTGCAGAAAAATACCTAGTCTAACAAAGTAACAAACCAACTTGTCCAAGCGTAACCTAACCGAAAACGAACGCAAACAGCTACAGCTAGAGTACAAACAGCACTCTACAACAGCACCAGACCAGCCACCAGCACAACACGATGGCCCTGAGAAAGGCGCAAACATAAACATCCTGAGCGCTGGCATCGAACATAGATACATTCGGTGCGAAGCCAACCATTGGAATAAGGTTCGCACAACAACAATGCACCGCACCAACGCTTTCCATATTCCAAAGATTTTTTTGTTATGTTCGACAGATTCGTACTTCGTAGTGCCGCAGCCGCTTCGTTTGAATTTGAGGAACAAAAAGTTTGCATTTGCATATCACACTCACACTCACACATCAACCGCCACCCACCGATTACGATGTGATGTTTGCGACGGCTGAGTAATCCAGGAGTATTGGAATCGTATTTGGGGTGAATTTCGCTCAAAATCTGGGCCTGGAAGGAATGACGTAGTTACAGATTACACTGAGATACTTGGCTGTTATGCTTGTGATGGTTCGAGTTCGCTTCGTGTGGTACTTCTGCACCTCGCTGCAACCACGGAAATCAATTGGTATGGGAACAACAAATATTTTGTTGAGCTATCCTTCTGGGGTGATGAAAGTCGTTCGTTGTGCAGGGTTAGAAAATAGAAAAATTATGGTGACGTAAAACGGGTGTCGATTTGATATGTGCGCATACCTAGGTGATTCTTTTGCGTAGCTGAAATTTGGTTCGTTTGCTTGTTCACTTCATATCTTACTTGAAGTCGCTTGTAAGAAATAAACCGATGAGTAAATGAAGTAGATGTGGATGTTTAATGAAGTGCTGGAGAGGTATGAATCATCCATTTTAATACACGCAATTCATGATCCATAATCTCTATACACAGGCTTCATCATAAAAACTGAAAGTCAAAATAACTAATGCATGATGTTTTCTATGATGTAAATTAGAGTTTCATCAATCATTCGAGGTATAGCGGTATAGGTATGTTGACTTGTGATTTATCTACAATCTTACACAATGAATGAAGTGTGCAAGTTGTATAGGTTGCTACATACTAAAAATTTACGAAGAACATTCTTTTATGTATAATAATTGTGGTAGATAATAAGGGCGGTCGGTCAAATGGTAGAGAATATATTTTCTTCCGTGGGCTGGTGGAAATCTCAAAAGACACGATGAGCACGTGCCCAAAGTATTGTGTGTGGGACTTTAACCCATTAAAACCACCACCCTCTTTGAATTTGTATTGCAACTAAGTATGCGACTTATCTTGCAATTTTTTTTATCACGAGTAACGAATGTTTGGCAGGTAAATTTCCTTTGAGAGTTCCTGTTTTTTCTGCAATATTTAGCGCGGATCTACGATCTACGCAAAGATCTGGGTATCCCCGCGGTTAAAGATGAAACGAAAAATTTTGCACGCAAACATAAAAAACGTTTATTAAGACATGTTAACATAACGGTCCTCCAAATTCTTGACGAAACAAATTTATTGCGGGGTCTTCAAAAAACTAAGCCCTTAGATTTGGGCCGTTAATAACAAACCGCGCTATAAATTGCGGAAAAAGCAGGTAGAGAATATGACTATGAACATAAAAACGTGTACACCTAGCTGATACCAACTAATTTCAATGTTGTTGTCTAGCAGAGTATCGTGGCCCTACCAACTCCACTGTAAAGTCTTGGCGGTTTTGCAAAAATTATACCCAAAATGGGTTCAACCGTGGTCTTTATTCGACAACAGGTAACATAGGAATTTCGAAGGTAAGTCAGGCTTATTAAACAGAGATGGCACCTTTGATCAAAGAGTATAGATATAGAGCTACATAGAGCACGCATCACAGCTAAACATTTTTTAGCCGTTTCAGACACGGGCAGTAAGTGCGAAAGGATAATTTCGTCGATCGTCGGTTACGCTGTTGCTTGATGCTGGGTTAGCAATGTAAATACTGTGGTATCATCAGTACACAACATAGAAAATTTTCGTTGTATGAAATGCGCACTCTATGTAGTTCTATATGCTTTGCTATGATAGTACTATGTACTTCAGATATGCCTTTACAGATCAACAAATTGACCAATTTCCGATAGACAAACGTCAGGCTTCCACTATTAGAGATTTCCGAAAATTCCCAGCAATTAACATCGACTCGATCGCTGTAGCCAAAATAAGGATGCGGATATCCAACACGCCACAACAACGGCGAAATACTGTGAGGAACTTTAACGTCGAAAGAGCCAATCGCAAGAGAACTCCAAGGCCATAATCTATGGTTAATACCATACAATAACATCATGTAATGTCGAATACTTAAAATTTTTAAGCCATAGTTATAAAAATAAAAGTCTTAAAATTGGGTGGTTACTTGCTTATAAGTAACACCAACATTCGAAAAAAAAATCCTGGGGTCGAATTGACACATCAGTTATCGAAACATACGCGACTAATAAATGTTGAATTGGTGTAATGCCAATGCCACACGCGATTCGAGTATCGAGTATCGAATGTTGGTATTCAGTTATCAGTGAGCGAGCAAGATTTATGTGGTAATGTTTGTCGTGTAGAGTGGATGTATTTTTGTGCGAAAAAATGTAAGATATTTTCATTTTGTTATTTTAAATTTCTCCCTTAAAAACAAAAATACACTCTTATTCACTCTGACCCTCTTAATAAAACAGTAATGAGTTTAAGTTATTGTATGTATGTTTCAAGTAAATTAAAATTATAAAGGTAAATGATTGCTTAAAGTTTTCGTTCAATGGACTTACAATGTCGAACTTCTGACTCGGAAGATGAAAGTACAGGGTGTCCGCCGGAAAGGTATACTACTTTGTTTTGCCGCCATTTTTTAGTCTTGACAGTTCATATTTGGCAGTCGTGAAGTAGACACTTGGCAAATTAATTATTGAAAAATATTCGATTAACCAACGTGTTTTAATCGTTAAAACATTTTATCAAAATCATTCATCGATTACAGTGACGATGAGAAGGTTACTTGAATTTTTGTGTAGAAACAACGTGCCAACAAAACGCACTATTTATCGTGCAGTGAATGATTCCGAAGAAAGAGGGTCTGTAGGTGATAGGCCCAAGCATGGACCACCACGTACTGCAAGATCGGCTGAAAACATTATTGCTGCTCAAGGAAGTGTTCAAAACAATCCATCAACCTCAATTCGACGCCGTGCTCAGGAGCTTGGTCTTCAAAAAACAACGTTGGCCACAATTTTGCACAAGGATTTGCATTTGTTTCCATTTAAGATTCAGTTGACACAAGAGCTTCTTCCACAAGACCATTTACGCCGTAGTACATATGCCAATAGGATGTTACAGCTAGCCCATGAGAACCCCGATTTTCATGAAAAAAAATCATAATGAGTGACGAGGAACATTTTCATTTGAATGGATTTGTGAATAAACAGAGCAGTCGGCTCTGGGCAATGAAAAACCCTCAAATTATTTTAGTCATTTGGTCAGGAGGAATCATTGGATTTTACTTCTTTGAAAATGAAAACGGCGTAACGGTAACTATGAATGGGGAGCGATATCGTATATATATATATATGTAATTGAAAACTTTTTATCGCCACAACTGCATGCTTTGGGCTTGATTAACATGTGGTATCAACAAGACGGTGCCACATCGCATACAGCCAAGACTACAATGGAATTACTGCGACACCTCCTTAGACAACAAGTTATTTCAAGAAATTGTGATGTTGATTGGCATCCACGGTCGCCTGATTTGACTGCTCCGGACTTCTTTTTGTGGGGATATCTAAAAAGCAAGGTTTATGCAAACAAACCAGACACGCTTGAGCAACTCAGACAAAATATTCGTGATGAAAATAATGAAATACCGCGTGAAATGTGTGAGCATGTAAGGAAAAATGTGGTCAAAAAGGCTTGCATTTGTGAGACTAACAGAGAAGGACATTTACCTGATATTGTACTCCATACATAATTGCCGACATTAAATAAAACATTTATCAATACCAATGAATCAGATCCATTCTCTTTCATTTATTCAAAAATTATGAACAAACAAAGTAGTATACCTTCCTGGCGGACACCCTGTACAACCAACATTCCATTTAAAAGTTAGGAATTTTTAAATTTAGCAATTAATTTTCATAAAATATACAGAAAACCAATACATGTGACATTTGTCAGCCATCAAACATCAATGTGGCAGAATTTTACTATGGCGATCGGTACAATTTGAAATATGCATTCGATAGGTAACTTACCATTCGTATGTGATCATCCCAATGCAGTTACTCGATCATTCGATACCGTATGCATTTCACTCACTCGTAAACTGATGTTTACCCCCTGGAAATTTGACGAACAAAATGAATGGAAACAGGTACTGTAAACGCCCGAAACTTCAGTAACAATCTGGTCGGCTTTTATGGGCAGACTTTGGAAAAATACTAATACACATAAGACAGCAACTTAAGTAAGCTACAAATACCGGGTTTTGGTACATCACCTATCTCATAGTTTCATAATTAGCATTGTCAAGTAACTTTTTTTAACATCACTCTGGAAATTGATTTTGTTTTTAACAGACGACAACCGCAGAAACGATATATAGTGGAAAATATTAAAATCCTCTCTTAAAATCATTGGCCCAATCGACAGAGGTCTTGGGCTTATTGTGATTGATAACGATGAACCATTTATATTTATAGCTGTAATTGATAACCATTGATTTCTAATCGTTGGTTGTAGTTCTTACTTTTTTTATAAATTTTGACAACAAGTTCAAAATAGATCAAAGTTATATGCAAACAAAAGTTTTTGAAATAACCGATATCGCCAAAAGATATTGCAACGCCCATTTTTTTTAAATACGCACTTTCAAATCGTAAAGGATATCTCTTAAGACTAATGGATAAATAGTTGATAGAATTATTAAAAACCAAGTAGATATCATCCCTGAACATGCCTTCCATAAATTTATTCAGAATTGTCCAATACCAAAACTACAGTCCGGAATTACCCTGCACCTCAACCAACATGCCTACAATTGTGCACCTCAAGTTGGTTGAGGTCGGTTTCTACTTTTGAATAGAAGTATGTCGCTGTACAGCTATTATAGTTCATCGTTGAATCTTCGTCTCCAAAGACCGTCAACGCAAACGGGACCAAACATTTTTCGAAGAATTTTTCTCTCAAAACGACCAAGGATCTATTCATCCGCATTCTATAAGATCCATGATTCAGCGCCGTAGAGCAGGACTTGGACGATTTTGAATAGGATCTCCTTAGAAGTTTGAGTAAGAGATTTACATCCCAACTGCCCTTTTAGCACGAATAAACAGCGGTTGGCAAGAAAAAATCTTCGTGTAATTTCTGACGCGATGTTCTTGTCAGATTCACTTTGAGCGGAGCCGAAGTAGACAAAAAGCCGTACTACCTAAACTTTATAACTATCCAATTCGTCGATGTTGTGTATCCTTACGTGTTAGGGTGTTCCATAATTAACGAAAAATTTTAAATTTTCGCCATTATATGTTACTGTGTTACCAATGGAAAAAAGATAACAATGTGACAGCTGAAACAACTCATTTTCATTGTTGAGCAATATTTTAAAAATAATGAAGGCCCGTTAGCTACAGACCGCATTTTTCGTACAAAATATGACCGCCATAGTGATTTGAAACCACCAACTGTGAAGTGAATAGTTACAAAATTTAGGACCCTAGTTCAATTAGTGAGATTAGACACTGTGGGTGACTAAAGACTACTCACCATGCAGCTCGAGAGAGTTCGTTGAAAGGATTTCGAAACAACCAAAAATGCTAATTTTTTGAACAAAATCATCTTCAGTGATGAAGCTCATTCTCATCTTGATGGCTTTGTTAATCGTCAAAATTGTTGGAATTGGGGTTCAGAAAACCCGAGCGCAATTGTTGAACAACAGTTTGTTCGATATTGCTGAAAAACAAATTCATTTATAACGCGTGACTGTTTGATGTGGAAACTTGACTGGACAGGCAGTATAACAATAACTGGTGTTCGGTATCGTGATATGATAACTCAGGTACTCATTCCCCCGAATAAAATAAAATTTAATAGATGGATTTCACTTCTTCCAATAACTTTAAAAGTTTTTGAAATGACATTACTCGCTCGCTTTCGTAACGCCTATACACAACCATGAATTCGATTTCGTAGCGAGCTTCATACAAGCAACATCTACGAGCAGATATTTGCCACAGCATGTGATAAGCATCTTATCATTTAATGCAATTGTTAGTGGGAAATAACAGAACACAGAAGTTATTGAGACGTACATCACTACGAAATTACGAAACTAATAAAAGATAAAATGGCAATTAATGTGTAGATATATATTTTATTATTAAAAATTTTACATACAATTATTGCGATTCTAGCATCCAATTGTGCAGAGTATTTCTTCAACTACTTTTCCTAACATGCAATTCAACTATGCGAGGTCTTAAATACAAATTAAGACAAGTTCTGCCTAGACAATTATAAAAAATGCTCCTGTCGTATCTTAAGAAACGAATATTCGTAATTCAAAGATATAATGGCTTGTGTAGGGAAGCATCCTTGGACCACTCTAGTATGTTACCTGCCATTAACACGGTAATACGCCGTGGTACATAAGTAATAAAGATCTCCGTAGATATTCTTGCGGTTAAAGATGAAGCGAAAAATGCTTCAAATTCTTGATGAAGATATAGAAGATTTTCATGAGCCAACCGAAAAAAAAGATAGTTTTTCTTGTAAATTACTTTTTTCTATTCTATTTTTAAACAACTAATTACGTTTATTTCTTAACCAAAAAAAAAACGTATGTGGAAAATATGTTTTCCTATGAAATACAACTATCGACCAGGAATAAATCGTTAGTTATCGATCACAGCTTCATACGCAATACAAAACTTTACAATCGATGATCGGCTATCGATAAATGTCAGATGTGGATCGATAATCGAGGCTCGCAATATTAGTAATACTTATAATTATATCAAATGACACGGAATTTTACCATAATTCCTATAAGAAGCTATGGGGCTGACATTTCAATTCCATCATGTGTTGTGTTCCAATGGAGTTGTTCAATGATAGCTATAACTGGGCCCTGACTGAAAAACTAGAGGCTAGATTTACATGGCTGAATAAATGTTTATGTTCTGTTTAACACTATTAAATGGCAGATATAAGCAAATAAAATCAACACAATTTAAGATTTTTCCGCGATGAATGATTTTTTGAAAGCAATAAGAGTATTAATAAACAACAAAAACGTAAAGAAATGAGAATCGGGAAAAACAAAGAAAAAATCGTGTTCCACTGACAACAATACATATCAAATCTCAGATCAACACCCAGTTTTATCAATGGGTTTGAGTTTTTAATTTGACGACTGAATACATTCACTACTATCTTACCGACTATGAAGCAAACAACCCTGTAATTTTGAAGCACGTCAAACCAAAGTGACATTTGACATATAGGATTTTTGATTGACTGCACACTGCATGCACATAACAAAACGTATAACTATTATTTATGATTTGTTCCATTAAACAATGGATGAATTAAAAAAATTAGAACACCTTTCATTGGTCTCTAAAATCTGCACCGAATTGGATAATCATTTGGGCATAAATGACAAAGATTTAGGTAAGTTCAAGAGAAAACTTTCTGCACAACATCTCGTGTAAACAAGCACACTTTCTTTCCCAGCGGAATTCATTATCGATTTAGCTGAGGCCAACAGGAACTTTGACGACTTTAAAAAGGTCCTTTTGGAAAATGGAGCTGAATTTCCAGATTCTTTTGTTACAAATTTACTACGTATCATTCATTTGATGAAACCTGCAGATGATTTTGACAGTCCAAGCAAAAATTATCCCGATGGGGACAAAAAGGGTAAACTAACCCAAATGTTTCCAGGGCTTGCAATTCCTAATGAAAAGCAATCGTCAATTGAAGAAAATAAACCAGATAAAGAAGACAGTGAAGATGAAAAAACAGGAAATGTTGTTGATGATATGTTGGCAGAGTTGGAGGCCATGGCCCCAAGTAGTGCACAAAACCCTGTCGAGGAAAAAAAGGAGAAAAAAACAACTCGCAGAAGTAGATCCAAGTCGCCAATACGAGAACGAGAACGCGAACGTAAACGTGAAAAGTCCCGTAGTCGCTCGAGGGATCGAAGCAGACGACATACGAGTAAATCCAGAGATAAAAGGCGAAGTAGGTCAAGAGAACGCCGTCGTAGTCGTTCGAGAAATAAGCGTAGCCGATCCCGAGACAGACATCATCGTGAAAGAAATCGCGATAAATCTCGAGAGAAACGGTCAAGGCGCAGCACTTCTAGAGAACGTTATAGAAGCAGGCGTTCACAAACGCCAGACCGACGCAAAAGAAACGATCGAGATCGTAGTCCACAACGTGATAAGCGTCGCAGTCCAACGCCTATGCCTGATGATCCTGAGCCGGGGAAGATCTACACAGCTAAAGTGGCGAATATCGTTCCATTTGGGTGTTTTGTTCAACTCTTTGGTCTTCGTAAACGTTGGGAGGGTTTAGTTCATATATCGCAGCTGCGATCGGAAGGTCGTGTTACAGATGTCACCGAAGTTGTCAATAGGGGTTCCATGGTCAAGGTAAAAGTTATTTCGATTACTGGACAAAAAGTATCGCTATCCATGAAGGAAGTAGATCAAGCTAATGGAAAAGATTTGAATCCTCTTTCACATGCGCCCACAAGAGACAATGATTTAAAAGATCGTAATCCCGACCGGCCGATTGGAGGAACATCGATGCTTCAGTTGCAGGGTAATGTGGATGGAGAGGACGACGAAAGCAGAAAAAGAGTAACCCGAATTTCAAGCCCGGAAAGGTGGGAGATCAAACAAATGATATCGTCGGGCGTTATAGACCGCAGCGAGTTACCCGACTTTGACGAAGAAACTGGGTAAGCAGGGAAATGATTTTTTTGTGAGCGATCCTAGGTTCGATGATAAAATGTTCGCATTTCGTCGATTGCTTCGGCCTTTAAAAAAAAAAGCACCTTTCACATATTAATTTTCCTAAAACGATACCATTTGTCCAGTTATAATTCAAAATTATCCATTTATATGTTTTTCAGATTACTACCTAAAGATGAAGATGATGAGGCCGACATTGAAATAGAAATAGTGGAAGAAGAACCGCCTTTTCTCTCTGGTCATGGAAGGGCATTGCATGACCTTTCCCCCGTTCGAATTGTAAAGAATCCGGATGGTTCATTGGCACAGGCCGCCATGATGCAGTCTGCCCTTGCCAAGGAAAGAAGAGAACAAAAGATGCTTCAGCGTGAACAAGAAATGGATTCAATTCCAACGAGTTTGAACAAAAATTGGATTGATCCACTGCCAGAAGGTGTGTTACTTGCGTACTATTCCAAACAATTTATTATAAAGATAACACCAATTTAGAGGACAGTCGAGCACTTGCTGCAAACGTTCGTGGTGTGGGGCTTGCGCCGGTTGAGGTTCCAGAATGGAAGAAACACGTTATTGGTGGTAAAAAGTCTTCATTCGGTAAAAAGACCGACATGACCCTTGTCGAACAGCGTCAATCGCTTCCAATTTACAAGCTTCGCGATGACCTTATTAGGGTAATTTTTATATTGAAATGATTTTTTAGATAATTGAAATTAACTTATGTTCTGTAGGCTGTAACAGATAATCAAATTCTAATTGTCATTGGAGAGACCGGGTCCGGAAAGACAACGCAGATCACACAGTACTTGGCAGAGTGTGGATTTACAGCGCGTGGCAAAATAGGTTGTACCCAACCTCGTCGTGTGGCTGCAATGTCAGTGGCTAAGCGTGTTGCTGAAGAATTTGGTTGTCGTTTAGGTCAGGAAGTTGGTTATACTATTCGTTTTGAAGACTGTACCAGTCCTGAAACCGTCATCAAGTAAGTAAACTAAAGTAACTATATATGGTTTATTTTTGTACTCTGTACCATATCGTCACCTGCATGCAAGAAGTGGTTAACTTCACTTTAAACGCTTGAGAAATCGTCAAAAAAGGTTTTGTTTCCTTTTTTAACGACTTTTTCACAATCTATTTCCCACATAGCTGCTATATAGATGGCAGCAGATCAAGTTAAGACCAAATCAAGTTATCTAATTTTGCAGGTGACGATATCATACGCTTGTTTAAGTCTACACCGCCCCCATTGTCTTTTTTTATTATTATTGTTCCAAATTGTTACACCGTTCAGTGTCCATTTGTTTCGCCAAACCGAAGTGGCATCGGCTCTCAAAAGCCAATCTTTATCGTATGTCATCTATGGACATCCTCTAAGTTGTTGTGCACGGTTATCGGTGGTTAATCATTGGCTTTACACTTTGTCTTGTTTTCGCTAAATACAAGATAAATGCTTGTCGCATATTCATTTATTTCCGTAATTGATTTTTTTAACCAGGGGAACGCCCAAAGATGACAATATCGTCTGCATATAATTAAAGCTAGATATATGACAAACATAGAACTAATATACCTGCCATCGGACATGCTGCTGGCGAGACAGTAAAATGTTCAGAGTCCACGTTTGTCACTGTAAATGTTTTTGCACCCAATGTGCGTGACTTTATCTATGAATATATCGTCAATTATCTATTGTCGTATCGTGCAGTTGGTTTTACTAGATCCGATTCAGTTTCAACAATACATCGTATCTCCGAGATCTTTGCTCATCTTACTCTACTTTGTCCCCTAAATCGGATAGTCGCCCTTCATTGATGATGGCCGCAGTTAATTCTCTTGTTGTTCACTACAAATGACTAAAAAGTTAGTTACTTAAGTGGCGCTACAGCCCGGAATGAACCAGGGCCTCAACTAACATGCCTCTACAATTAGCCCGGTCCTTAGCTAACTGCCTTGCTGTGCATAGTTGTTGAATCTTTATCTCCCTAGCCCGTCAACGCAAATGGGACCGAATAATTTTTCTTTCAAAACGACCAAGGATTTCCTCATCCGTTTATGAGATGGTCCATGCTTCAGCGCCGTAGAGCAGGACTGGGATGATCAGGATCTTATATAGGATCTCCTTAGTAGTTCGAGTGAGGGCTTTACTAATAAATTGCCTTCTTGGCTCGAAGAAACTGCAGTTAGCAAGAGTAATTCTTCGTTTAATTTCTGACGAGATGTTGTTGTCAGAGTTAATAGCGGAGTCCAGATAGGCAAACTCCCGTACTACCTCAAAGTTATATCTGTCAATGGTGATGCTCTGTCTAATTCGTCGATGTTGTGTGTCGTTTCGTGTTGACAGCATATACTTAGTCTTGCGCTCATTTACTGCTAAACCCATTTTGGCCGGTTCCTTCTCTATACTAGCAAACGTGGCTATGACATCACGTTGAGTCCTACCAATGATGTCAATATCGTCGGCGTATGCTAGTAGTTGTACAGATTTTTGGAAAATTGTGCCTCTGGTATTGGCTCGTGAGTTTTGCACAATCCTCCCAAGAATCAGATTGAAGAAGTCACATGACAGCGCATCGCCTTGCCTAAATCCTTTTTTGGTATCGAATGTGTCAGTGAGGTCGTTTCCGACCCTGATGGAGCAGCGAGAATTCTCCATCGTCATCCTAAACAAACGGACGAGTTTGGGCGGTATACCAAAACTAGACATGGCTCTGTATAAATCGTCTCTCTAAATGCTGTCGTATGCGGCTTTGAAATCGATGAATAGGTGGTGGGTATCGATTTGGACTTCTTGGGTTTTTTCCAGGATCTGCCGAAGTGTGAAGATTTGATCGGTTGTGGACTTTCCTGGCCTAAAACCACACTGATAAGGGCCGATCAGGTTGTTGGTAAACGGTTTCAGGCGTTCACATATTACGGCAGATAGAATTTTGTATGCGATGTTGAGGAGACTTATGCCTCTGTAGTTGGCGCAATTCAGAGGGTCTCCTCTTTTGTGGATCGGGCAAACGATGCTGAGGTTCCATTCTTCAGGCATACTTTCTTCCGACCAGATTCGGCTTATGAGTTGGTGGATGTTACTTACCAAGTCATCTCCGCCGGCTTTATAAAGCTCGGCGGGTAGGCCGTCATTTCCCGCAGCCTTATTAAGCTTCAGTTTAGATATTGCTATCCTCACTTCACTCAGGTCGGGTGGTTGGCAGCTTTCGCTGTCGTTGCCAATATTGAATGGTTCGTTCTGCCTGACAGCGGAATGTTGTTCGTCATCGCCGTTTAACAGTCTGCAGAAGTGGTTCTTCCATATCCTCAGCATAGACTGTGTCTCAACTACGATATTTCCTTGTTCATCTCGACTGGATTCTGTTCGAGCCTTGTATCCTTGGCTTTGACGTTTTACACTTTGGTAAAACTTGCGAACATCTTTCCTGGAATGGCACCTCTCTATATCCTCGATCGCGTGCTTTTCTTCCTCTTTTTTTTCTTTCTAAAAAGCCGGTGATCTTCCCTTCTTCTCTGCCTATAGAGCTCAACGGCAGCTCTCGTCTTTACCTGCAGCTTAGCCTTGTAGGCTTACAGTTTACAGAAATATAACCATCATGTCGCTTTTCCTATCCCCGTAATACCAAATTTCATCACCTCTTTTGTTTTCTTCTAGGTATATGACAGACGGTATGTTGTTGCGAGAATGTCTAATGGAATTCGATTTAAAATCCTACTCTGTCATAATGTTGGACGAGGCTCATGAAAGAACAATTCACACAGACGTGCTTTTCGGATTGCTCAAAACGGTATGCATTCCAAAAAAAAAACTACATATGTCCAATCAACTAAATTGTACTAATCCACTTTAGGCAGTTCAAAAGCGTCCCGAGTTGAAACTAATCGTAACATCTGCTACTCTGGACGCCGTAAAATTTTCTCAATATTTCTTTGAGGCTCCAATTTTCACCATTCCCGGCCGAACGTTTCCTGTCGAAGTACTCTACACAAAAGAACCTGAGACCGATTATCTTGACGCCTCTCTGATCACTGTAATGCAAATTCATCTCAGGGAACCACCAGGAGATATTCTTCTCTTCCTTACGGGTCAGGAAGAAATTGATACTGCCTGTGAGATATTATACGAGCGAATGAAGAGCCTTGGACCCGATGTACCCGAATTGATTATATTGCCAGTATACTCAGCTTTGCCATCGGAAATGCAGACAAGAATTTTCGACCCTGCTCCAGCTGGTAGTCGAAAGGTTGTTATCGCAACAAACATCGCCGAAACCTCGCTAACTATCGATGGAATATTTTACGTCGTCGATCCAGGATTTGTAAAGCAAAAGGTATACAATTCGAAGACCGGTATGGATTCTTTGGTGGTGACGCCAATCTCACAAGCGGCTGCAAAGCAGAGAGCAGGTCGTGCTGGACGAACTGGGCCGGGTAAAACATATCGATTATACACTGAACGAGCATACCGCGACGAAATGCTGCCAACTCCAGTTCCGGAAATTCAACGTACTAATTTAGCCACAACAGTTTTGCAGCTTAAAACAATGGGAATCAACGATTTGCTTCATTTCGATTTTATGGACGCACCTCCTGTTGAATCACTGGTTATGGCTTTGGAACAGTTGCATTCACTCTCTGCACTAGACGATGAGGGGCTTCTTACTCGCTTGGGACGTCGAATGGCAGAATTTCCTCTCGAACCGAATTTATCAAAAATGCTCATCATGTCAGTAGCTTTGCAGTGTTCTGATGAAATTCTAACCATAGTGTCCATGTTGAGTGTACAGAACGTCTTCTATCGACCCAAAGATAAACAATCATTGGCCGATCAAAAGAAAGCCAAATTCAACCAAGCCGAAGGTGATCACTTGACCCTACTTGCAGTGTACAACAGTTGGAAAAATAATAAATTCTCAAACGCTTGGTGTTATGAAAACTTTGTTCAAATAAGAACTCTTAAACGATCACAGGATGTACGCAAGCAACTGCTGGGTATCATGGACAGACATAAGTTGGATGTGGTCTCCGCTGGCAAAAATACAGTTCGAATACAAAAGGCAATCTGTTCAGGTTTCTTTAGGAATGCGGCAAAAAAGGATCCTCAAGAGGGATATAGGACTCTCGTTGATTCCCAAGTAGTGTATATCCATCCGTCAAGTGCACTTTTCAATCGTCAACCGGAATGGGTTGTCTATCATGAACTCGTTCAAACTACCAAGGAATACATGCGCGAGGTGACCACCATTGACCCGAAATGGCTTGTTGAGTTTGCATCGTCTTTCTTTAGATTCTCTGATCCAACGAAACTTAGTAAATTTAAGAAGAACCAGCGCCTCGAACCGCTCTATAATAAATATGAAGAACCAAATGCATGGAGAATATCGAGGGTTCGACGAAGAAGAAATTAAAATTCGTATGTACGTGTTCTTATTTACAAATAAATATAAATGACTGTTATTCTGCTTAAAGACATGACAAACAAGTTATTAAATTAAATGTAGAATAAGATATATTGCGGTGTTTACTTTCGAATTTGCCGTAACCAAAAATCGAGATAAACTGAAATCAGTTCAAGGGAGAAACGCCTACCTATTTTATAGGTTATGCTGCTTAAATGTGTTTAAGGAAAATGTTAATTCTTAAAGAAATTACAAAACTCATTTTGAGTTCACGTGCTAATATCATTTGCATTGCAGTCTAGTAAGGACAATTTTTGTTTGACACAGGTAGGTTCGATAATATCAAAAACAAGGTGTTTGTGACTCTCGAACAAAAAAAATTTAAAAACTCTTAACGAATGTACCCCAAACCCCAATATAATTTTATGGATCTATGCGTTTATCGTAAGAAATTTGTATCATCACGCTGCATTCAATCGAATGCTTTTTCTTCTTCTTTTTAAGTGGCACTACAGTCCGGAATGAACCTGGCCTCAACCAACATGCCTCCCCAATTAGTCCGGCCCTTAGCTAACTGCATCCAGTTGCGCACTCCAAGTTGGTTGAGGTCGGTTTCTACTTGTGCGCGCCACTTAAGGCGAGGTTTTTCTCTACTACGTCCGACCTCTACGGGTGTCCATTTGTTCGTATCCATAGTCAACATGTCCTAGCCATCTTAAACGTCCAATGCGGAATTTTTTGACCAGGGGAATGTCGCTGTACAGCTCGTATAGTTCTTGGTTAAATCTTCGTCTCCATTGTCAGCAACGCAAACGGGACCGAAGAATTTTCGAAGAATTTTCCTCTCGACTCGACCAAGGATTTCTTCATACGCTTTTGAGACGGCCCTTGTCTCAGCGTCTTAGAGTAGGACTGGGATGATTGGGGTCTTATATAGGACCTCCTTAGTAGTTGGATTAAGGGCTTTACTACTAAATTGCCTTCTTAGCAAGATTAATTCTTCGTTTAATTTCTGACGAGATGTTGTTGTCAGAGTTAATAGCGGAGTCGAGCTAGACAAAATCCCGTACTACCTCAAAGTTATATCTGTCAATGGTGATGTTCTGTCCAATTCGTCGATGTTGTATGTCCTTTCGTGTTGACAGCATATACTTTGTCTTGCTCTCATTTACTGCTAAACCCATTTTTATCGCTTCCTTCTCTATACTAGCAAACGTGGCTATGACATCACATTGAGTCCTACCAATGATGTCAATATCGTCGGCGTATGCTAGTAGTTGCACCAATTTTTGGAGAGATGCTGGTGGTATGGTGTTAATCGAGAGGTTTAGTGATACGCGTTGCGCGAAGATCTTAGCGGTCTGTTGCGATTGCAGTCTTTCGACATTAAATTTTTTCACAGTATTTCTGGATTGTTGTGGCGTGGTGGATATCCGCATTCTTACATTGGCTTGAACAAGGTAGTGATCCGAATCGATGATGCGTGCCACTTGTTAATCGCAATGTGATCAATTTGGTTGACCGTTCGTTGATCTGGTGACCGCCATGTCCCCTTATGGAAATTGAGGTGAGGTGATTATCTCATAGATTTTGTCAAGGGGTTACTTAGAAGCAATCGTTAGCTATATCATCTTTTTCCTCCGTTGGGGCGTGAGCGCATGTAAAGCGCATGTAAAGCTTATGTTGGCGAATTTGGCCTTGATGCGAATAGTTACAATGCGTCCGCTAATGTGTTGGAAACATAAGACTTCTTGCCTAAGTCTGGCACCTATAACAAATCCGCATCCGAATAGTCACTGTTTCTGCTCACTATAACACGGTCCGCAGTAGATGCCAGTTTTTCATCCTCTTTTTGCCCGGCCCATCCCATCGTATTTCCTGGATGGCAGTAATGTCTGCTTTGTAGCAGTTTAGAGCTTCCGCTAGTTGTAAACGTCGTTGTCCTATTTTCGTCGTCAACAATAAAATCAGTCCTTTCCGAGGCTATTGGTGCTTCGTAACATTTAAATTTTTCCTTGGTTGGGTTTGGTAACCAAAAGCATAACCCCTAACCTGGACGGCCAGTTCCACTTTATTAGATACCCGTAGGACACGGGGTATCCACTACGAGATTGAGCGCTGCCGTTGGCCTTTCGGTTCATCCTCCACAATCACTGTGCAAGGGCCTGACTAACCTTTGAAATTTGTAGAAAACCTGTTTGTCCGAATATGTCGAAGCAGCTTGTCTAGGTTCGCCGGGGATAGCAGGCCGGGTATTCATTCCGTGCCATTCTGAAATGGTGGTGTATAGTGTTGCTGTTTTTCGTCGTGTTATCAATACTCGCGCTTATCGTTTAGCAAGTCAAATCCGGTTGGATGAGACCAGTACCCGATGGTTACCACTTGGAGGTTAAAAATAAGCACTTTATGTGTAGTCAGAGTTACAACCACTGGGCATTGCCAAGTTAAAGCCATTCAGAGTCTACCTTCGTTCTACAACACCCAACTAACTGGTCCTACGCCGGCACCCTAAATTAAACGATAACACTTAATACGAATGCCTTTCGGCCTATTATGTAGTATGAATATTCAGTATAATTATTTTTATTTTTTATATAATTATAATTATTAAAACTACCTAAAAATAACTTTAAAGCTAGAACAGCCACAGCAAGCGTTTTCGAATTAAAAAAATTAAATTAATTAGCGAACTAAAAAAAAAAATTTCCAGTTATTTTCAAAATTATTTCTTATAAACATGCATTTATAAAAGGCTTAAGTTCATTATTATTTATAACTTTTATTTTACAAAATATTACTTCACTAGGCAACCTTAATGCTTGGCCAAATAAGACTTCACATGGGGAGTGTCCAGTCGTGCTATGGACCGCGATTCGGTACGCCATTACGAACAAGGATATGCAACGATCCTAGTTTTGTTTATTGTCGTCTACTACCTTGGAGAGTTGTTCTTTCAAGGTTCGATTGAATCGTTAAAGTAAACCGTCTGACTGTGGATGAAGCGGTGTCGTTCTGGACTTTTTAATAACTAACTGCTGACAAACATCCTGGCAGACTATTTACTTTTTCAGCTTTTTCTTCCTATACCTAAAGTTTGGAAAGACTTTTAATAATTGAGGAATAAATTAATAAATTTTTATGAAGGGTGCGTTTTTAAATTGACATGCAATTTACTTTTTTCGAAAGATAATCTTCTGGCAGTATCAGCTAGGTTCTGAGTGTAGAAATGTAATTTAGAATGTCATTTAGATTTCGAATAAATACATTAAAACATAAGATATTTTAACAGGAGAAAACACAAATATTCGTCCATAAAATGTTGTTTTGATTTCCGTTTTTTTTTTCATACTACATGGAAAGTTTGATCAATCATGGACACATTTTGTTCTCCAAAACACCGGTTTTAGATCAGTTAGCAGCAACATTAGAAAGCATGTTTATTAGGTTGAAAATATGATATAAATCTAAATGAAATAACAATAATTAATTTTTATTTGAAATGCATCTCTTTTACTTACGCAGCATCTGCAATTAAGTTCTAATCTTAGGTCTCTAAGCGTACACTTATATTTCCCTCTGCATAATATAGTTTTTCAATTTCTTAAAACACGGCTTGCTCGAAGGTAGTCTAATCTGGAAGTCCAATTTTCGATGACTTTTTCCAACATTTGTGACCGTATATCGGCAATAACGTGACGAATGTTGTCCTCCAAGTGGTCAATCGGGATTATCGGCGTAGATTACCGACTTCCCATGTTCCTACAGAAAATAGTCAAGCGACGTCAAATTGCATGATTTTGGAGGCCAATTCAAAGGACAAAATGCGAAATTATGCGCTCACCGAACGTCTCCTTCAACAAATCAATTGTGGCACGAGCTGTGTGACATGTTGTGCTGTCTTAATGAAACCAAAGCTCCTGCATATTATGGTTGTTCAATTGATGAATAAAAAAGTCACCATTGATTGTAATGTTCTTGCCAGCATCGTTTTTAAAGAAGTACGGACCAATTATTCCACCAACCCATAAAGCACACCAACCAGTCAGTTTTTGTGGATGTACCGGTGTATGAAAATACACTTGAGAATTATTATTGATGTATCCATTCACCCGCAAGTGAACTTTATCGCTAAACGAAATTCGCTTATGAAAATTGGGGTCACTGGCAATCTTGTTTTGGACCCATTCACCGAATTTTCGCCTTGCTAGGTGATCCTGTGGCTTCAATTCTTGCACGAGTTAGATTTTATAAGCACGATCTTTTCGCAAAATCTTCCATAAAGCAGATAGACTGATTCGGGATGAACAAGGAAATATCGAACTTGAGATACTGTCGTTGCTGAGGAATTGGAAGAACCTTTTCTGCAAACTGTTAAACGGCGATGACGAACAAGATTCGGCTGTCAGGCAGAACGAACAATTGGTAACAACAGCGAAAACTGCCAACCAGCCGATTCGAATAAGGTGAGGATAGCAATATCTAAACTCAAGCCTAATAAGGCTGCCGGAAATGACGGCCTTCCTTCTGAGCTTTATAAAGCTGGCGAAGATAGCATGGAAAGAAACATTCACCAACGCCATATTTGGTCGGATGAAAGTACGCCTGAAGAATGGAACCCTCTGGAAACACTCTGAATTGCGCCAACTACAGAGGCATAAATCTCTTTAACATCGCCTACCAGATTTCTTATCTGTAGTAACAATCCGTTTAACAACAACCTGATCGGCCCTTATCTGTATTGTTTTATGCCAGGAAAGTCCAAAACTGATCAAATCTTCACAATTCAGCCAGAAAACCTAAAAAGTCCAAATCGATACCCACCACTTATTCATCGATTTCAAAGCCGCATACGACAGCATTTATAGAGACGAGCTATACAGAGTCAGTCAAAAAACTCCGGTTTGCAAAGTCTTCGATTCCCAAGCAGACGTCGGACGCAGTAGACCGGGCAAATTGGAGACACGCATTTTGGTTGAGGTCCAGGTTCCATCTGACTGATCCTGACTGTAGCTCCACTTAAGTAAGTAAGTAAGTAATCTGATATCAACAAGGAATGTTGATTCATGTTTTTTTTTTACTGAGAACATATTCAACTTAAAAGATCTAAAATTAAACTATTTAAATCTACTTCAAGAATAGTTGTCGTGGCAAGCATTCAAATGCTTATTTGTCGTCTGGCATTATGTTCACCCGGCTGTGTTTTATGATGGCTGGCTAAGCTCCTAAGGCCCGGTTTTTCAGTGCTGAGTTCATCCAGAGTTAACTAACCCCGGAATAACTTTAATCCATTCTGTCCAATGATCGACAATTTTTATCAGTTTTTGCTGGTATCGGTAGAATCCTATAGCAATGAGGTTTTCGTTTATTGGAAGTAAATTTTCAATTTCTTACCATCGCATTCCCTTACCACACAAAAACCGGATGTAAGAGTGTTGATGACCTCGCTCCTGTGGGTAATCCCTATGTTTTTTTATACTCTATCCCATAGGGGTATATTAGTTTATAACATAGAGAAATAATTTTGCTAGATATACTTTAAAGTATATGAATCGACTCAGAATCGCTAGCTGAGTCGATTTAACCATGTCTGTCTGTTCGTCCGTCCGTCTGTAGGTCAGCGGTTTTCAGCCTTAAATTTTAAGCTAAAACAATGAAATTTGGTACCTACATATGATCCTGTACGTCCTGTTCAAACAAGTGTACCCATTTTTAAGAAAGTTTGCATTGTTAAACAGGAATACACCAGAATTTTAAGCCATGTTGTCAAAATAGTATATACGTTTGAGATACAATTACTTACCGCAGACTTTTTTCAGTAATACAAATATTTCCCGAATTTTACCTGATGCTAATAGCATTAACTTGATTGTGACTATTTAAATATGTTAAAACCGTCTTTTTCAGAACGTTGAGTTTACAGTAGGTACGACCCCTTTGATTTAGGGGTGAGAATATACCAGAGATGACTAGATGAGGCATGCTTATCGTAGAAGGTAACAGAATTCCACTTCAATATAGGTACCTAATTTAAAGCGTATACAAAAAACTAAAATGCCAACAATACAATGAAAAGATTTAATACGCCGGATGGCAGTCTAGTTTCATTGGACTACGGATTCTGGGGAAGCCAATTATTGCAAATGTATAACCCTTTCGAAAAAAGTTCGACGATGACGAGAAGAAGTAAAAATTACAAGGCAAACATAATTCTTAATTTACAAAGCGGCTGCTTCAAAATAGCTTGGCCAGATTGCTTCTCAAAAAAATCGTAAGTTTCACTAGGTATTAACTTATAGATTTATGCTACACAGGCACCGTTTTTAATAATCACAGGCGGCCTGAACTGAATCAGAGATAAGGGAAGTAAGTTACTTCCCTTATCTCTGACTGAATCAACAGCAAAAGCAAAACCATAGAATTTTTGATTTTTCTTCGGCCGCCTGCTCAGGCCAAAATAACTCACAACTTTATTATACACACGTTCAAGTTCAGGCCACCTGTGCAGTTATACAGGTGGCCTGAAAAGGCATACCGTTCAGTTAAAACTGTGTCTGTGTGTGTATAGCCGCCTTAACCAGAGTATATCTACTTACAGTGAGTTGAGTAGGGCTAGGGACACTCGACGATTTTATAATTTGAAGTAACGCTATGCCACACATACACGAGAAATAGACGGCAATAAGAAAGTCTTGCAGTGAAAGAGCGATAGAAGAGGAGTAGAAACGTTAAGTTGTGGACTCAATTTCAATTCACACTCGTGGTTTAATCGGTACTTTTTCATAATATAACCTGCGAGGTAGTTATATGTATTCACTATTTTCCGGTATTTGAAAATATTTTACACCAACGTGGGCAAGAGGAGAAGCCCACACGCCAAACACTTATGGTAATTTTTTCCCATTGTGTAATTTAAAATTCTATTTTTTTTGCACACGCCAACACCCTTTTTATAAAAAAAAGATGGAATTGAATAAGTTTTGACAATTCAACTTCAGTACGCCTTTAAAACTACGGGTAAAAAAATGTTTAACAATCTCCCGTACGTAATAAGTGTGACCACAGCTATACAGTTTAGAACCTAAAAAGTGTTGTCAATAAAACTTAAAATCGTTCAATATGGTATAGAACGAAATAATAGAAATGCAAAAAGTTTAATTTTATATTCTGCAGTGAAACGTTTATATAGAAGATCCACATATAAGTCTTTTTCATCAATAACCAATGACAAAAACAAATAATAAAACAAACTTTAAAACTCAAACTTGTCAATTGATTTTTGAAAAGCTGAGGGGAAATACTACCACACTGACAATCACTTCAGCCCGCCTTTAGAAAAGCATTACACCGCGTCTCCACGAGCAATATTTGATAGCTTACTATCTGTCACTTTTCATAGTATGAAATAATGATAGAATGCTATGAAATGTAGGGTGGGCATTTCCATTGCTTACTATCTCAAATAATCTTACAACCTCAAGCAAAAATGACAGCCCATAGCATACTATCCATAGAAAGCAATTGAGTGAGCAATACATAGCAAGAAATTTTTCATAGAATACTATTTGAGGTCTCCACAAGCAATTTTCATAGAATGACACATTGCATGCTATGAAATATTGCTCGTGGAGACCCCGGGTAACGTACAAAACTAATATGTCAAAAAGATGTAGTCCTAAATTGAAAAAACAAACAACAGAATTAAGAAACCTCTAAAATAATTTAGAATAACGAAAGAAGTCTTTATTCTAAAAGTGTTAATTTCCGGCGTGCTTTTGCAATTTAGAATCCAACATAAAATAGAATTGACAAATATTTATTTATTTCAAATCGCGATTATGTTGATATTAATATTTATTTATTTCGGTCACTTACTTTATAATAAAAACTTTTGACTTAGAACTGACGACTGACGAATAGCGAACATAAAGACACGAATTGGTACAATATTGCATTAACTTTGCATGAATTGAAGCTCATTTCTTTTGATTCGATATTTAAGTTATTTCCGTAAGACAATGCCAGAAGTTTAGGCTCACTAACAACGTGATTTAGGGAAAACAGAAGCTTAAAGAACAAAAACGACGTTCTTTAAAGAAGGCTCAAAAATGGCGAACTGCTCTGCAAGTGCTTCGGAAAGAAATTCTCCACCTTTAGAGTGAACTCTAAAGGTTGCCCGGTTGATTCTGAATACCGATGAAGAACTTGAAAATGACTTCATTCTAAAGAAAATACTGGTAAAAAAGAAAAGTTGTATCATCAATTAAAATAATAAATTACGACGCTCATCTTGAGGAAATATTTAAACCCCTTGATGGTCCAGTCCTAAATCAAAACATTAATGTATTGGAAACTACAACCGAAGCTATAACCGGACGCTTACAAAACAAAAGTTTTTGAAAGGATATTACTCGGTCGCTTACACCCCATTATTGAGACGAAACATCTTCTACCTAACCATCAATTTGGGTTTAGAAGTAAACATTCGACTGTGGACCAAGTTCATCGGATTTCTGATGTAATTATGAAGGATATGGAAGAAAAGAAAATTTGCACAGCCGCATTTCTTGACGTGTAGCAAGTTTTTGACAAGGTTTGGCATAGAGGCTTTCAATACAAATTGAGACAAGTTGGGCCTGAAAAATTATATAAAATTCTCATCTCTTATAGAAATTTGGAAACGAATATTCAGAGTTCAAAGAAATATTGGCAGGAGTATCCCAAGGAAGCGTCCTTAGACCACTCTTGTACCTCCTATTTACACGCGATATCCAACAAACAAACGATACAATATATGCCACATTTGCTGACAATACAGCTATACTAGCAGTTGGCACAACAATAGAGGAAACAAATAAGAAATAACAAAACACTATTAACGTGGTTAATGAATGGACAAAATCCTGGCGGATTGCACTTCACAAGACCAAATCGATTCCAGTATTTCTCAACACGGTTTGAGTTGACTATGGGGTTGTACCAGTGAAACGAATCTACACTTTGTACAAACTTTTGAAAACAAAATGCTTAGATCATTCGTCAATGAAACGAACAATTTTGCACGAAAAAATAAAAAAACGTTTATTAGGATACGTTAACACAACAGTCCTACAAATGCTTGACGGATTAAATTTATAGCGGTGCCTTCAAAGAAGTAAACCTTTGGATTTGGCCCGATAATAACAAACCGCACCAGAAAAAAAGGAAAGTCACCTGCCAAATATTCATGACTAGTGATAAAAAATTGCTAGATAAGTTGCAGTGAGTAAAAATCTCAAACTACTTTGGGCACGTGCTTTTCGTGTCGATGAAGATTTCCACCAGCCCACGGAAAAAAAAGACAATAAGATTATTAAAAAATAGAATCAGCTAGACAACTCCTGCCTCTGCTATATTAATGAAATCGGTATTGACGACTACAACAAGTGACATACCTTGATAAAATCATTACCATTAACTAGCTACTAAGTATTTTCTCTTAATGGAAATGTATACAAAGTCTGCGTTAAAGACTCCGAATATTGGCATCTAAATAAAATAGCAAAGTGTCCCAACACAGTGGGATCGTTTAATACCCTTTCGTATTCTATCCTTAAAACTAATATCCCTAAAATCAGAGCCTAAAATGTGGCAAAGAAGTATTGAAATTGACATGGTCACAACATATTCTTCAAAATCTTTTATGATTCGAGAAAAAAGAACGTTTTTCTCCTGCATATGGTATGTCGTAGGGTAACAAACAAACAAATGGTTTTTGTAGAAAACCGCCCCCGAAAATATTTGTTGTGCAAACCCAATGATTTTGCATCAAAAATTATTTCGAACATGTATTTTGAAACCGACCTCAACCAATTTGGAGTGCGCAACTGGAGGAAGTTAGCTAAGGACCGGGCTAATTGGAGAGGCTTGTTGGTTGAGGCCCAGGTTCATTCCGGACTGTAGCGCCACTTAAGTAAGTATGTATTTTAAAATTTTACCAAAAACAGTTTTTTACTGAAAATGCCTTATATGGACGAAATATAGATATTGAGATCACTTTTTGGCTAAAAATAACGTTTTTCTAAAAGTCAGTGGGTATAGAGTATAAAAAGAAATGCGAACGACTTAAAAATTTATACAGGCAACTCTAATAGTTGCTCGGAAAATATTCTAAAGCAATTGTTGCAATCGGATTCGACATACGGTACGCATCTAAGGCCATGTGCCAATTGCGTTAAAATTTTAGCCAGTGGGTAATTTTTGACATTAGTGTGGTGAATACTGAATACAGACTTTCAAACTTTTAGCCTGGTAAACAGCTCGCTTAATTTTATCCAGTGGCTAATTATTGACATTTGGTATACATACTGAGGAGTGATAGAAATGGAAAGCAAACTCGTTGATTATCGTCGTTACCAGTTTTCACATGTGGCGTGAAATCAAATCGTAAAGATTATAAAATAAAAAGCAAAAGAACATATATTTTTGTCACGAACACAAATCATTCAACAATATTTTTGTTACTGTTTCAATTCTTTTGGGAAATTTTTAATAATAATATTTAAAAAAAAACCATTTAATCCAAATGACACAGCAAAAAGCCTACTTTATCAATAATTAGCAAGTGGATAAAGTTTAACCCGCATTTTAACGCAATTGACAAACGACCTAAGTGGTCAATGTTAATATCATTTGTAAATGCGCCTTTGTACTTAAGAAACTAAGATCTCCGCAGAGATCTGGGTATTACCGCGGTTAAAGATGAAAAAAACATGTTGCACGGAAAAAACATGTTAACACATAATGGACCTCCAAATTCTGTACGAAACAAATTTATTGCGGCGTCTTCAAAGAACTAACCTAAATGATTTTTCACTGGCACTCCTCTCGTGATGATCTGAAAAATCATACGAGTAGTCTCAATTGTCAAGAAAAGCTTACCTCAAATTCACCGTCGGTCGGGGTGTTTCTTCGTTCGGAGTGTGTGCGTAACCAAAGCCGCCTATCTTGGTGAAACCCGATGGGGGTTGTTACAAAGTTTTCAAAGCATAAGACGTTTGTTTAATTTGATCGTTTATCCGCTACACGGAAACATAGAGATAACTGTAGGCATTCTATGCCTGGTATAAATACTTATAATTGGTAGAAGCCTAAATGGCTGTTGTATTTATGTATCTATGTACAATATTGCGGGATTACTACAAGAGTAATTCCCCACTATTAAATTTGTAAAATTTGGTTCCTCATTAAATAAACCTTATTTAAAATAGTCATTAACGTTACGCGAAAAAAACACCATGATGTGTGCTTTTAATATGACAGCTGATAACGATATACAAAATCTGTGATTAATTCCTAAAGAAATCCACGCGTATTATAAAACAGAAGTCATGCAATGATAAGATATGTATAGCTATACACATTGTATATATTTTAATATTCCCATAATTACGTAATAACTTGAAATGTTATATATGATAGGAAACATCCACCACTATAACTATTATTCTAAAACCAAATGATATCGTGTTATTTATTCGATTTATTCCTTCGTCATTTCCACTTATGAATAATGCATCACCTACAGTTGGATTGGAGTACATAAAACTATCGCGTCTATTCATTGAAATTTAAATTTCGGTCAATGTGCATGGGTTCATTAGGGGCACATTCAGATTCACTATTTACTCCGTTCGAGTATATTTGTGTTTACATCACACAGTTCTATTAGTACTGAAATAGATTTGAAACAAGATGAAGGATAAAGAAATGATCTGCCAAATAAGTAGGGTAGCGTTTGTATATTGTTTTTAGTTCGGGTATCTGTAAAAAAAATAGTTTTTTCGGCTATGTTGTCATATACGGGTGCAGACTTGCAGAGTGATAAGAACCAACACCTGACAAACAAAATATTTAATATTACATTTTCACTTATGTATTATGATTTTAGCTTTTCTGGTCAAGTCCAAATCTGCATTTCATTTCGCCATAACTAATAAAACTAAAAAAAAATGATGGTCCAAAAATGTTCATACCATTACAATAGTTGAATTCCAATACAATAGTTAAATGTTTTTAGTGCCTCCTAAAAAACATTTATTTCTTTTTGTTAGGTTCAGGTACCCAGTATCAGATAATAAAAAAAAACTATTTTTAAACTTAAATGTCAAGCAATTACAGTAACAATATTCGGCTTTGGATACTTTCAGATAAGTTTACTGATTACTGCGGTAACACCGACTGCTTGTAGAAATAGTTTTTTTTATAAGCTCTTTCATAAGCTCTCTCTTTTAGTAATTTTTTTGTGTATGGGAATGGTAAAAAGTAAAAATTTCTTACAATCATCAGAATAAGAGTAAAACATATGAGAAAGCTACAATCCGTATCCCATCCAATCCACAAAATGAAAATCTCCATAAAATGTGGACTTTAGACAACGAAATATTAAAAATGTTATTATCACAACATATTGTTGAGACAGTTTATTAAAATCTGTATGGTTCGAAAAAAAATACAACGATATCCTCCTGCATATGCTATGGGTAAGGGTGTACAAATGGTTTTCGTAGAAAAACGCCCAAGAAAGTTTGTTAAAATTACGTAAGGAAGAAATGTACATATTAACTTAAGTAAATTTCCTTAAAATTTGAAAGAAAACCGAATTTTATTGATAACACTAGCAAAAGTGGACGTGGTTTTCAAAAAAAAAAAACGGTTTTTCTTAAAAGTAGGTGGATTTTGAAATATGTAGGCATAGAAAATAATCCTATATACTAAATTTTATTATACTAGCTCAAAATGTTATGCCTACAAATCGGTGACGTACAGACGGCCGGACAAACATACATGGATTAATTGACTAAGCTAGCGATACTGAGTCGGTCCATATACCTAATTCGAAGCATAACTAGCTAAATTATTTCTCTATGTTACAAACTGTGTATCAAAACTTATATACCCCTATGATTTTGTTTCAACCTGCTCTGCAAATGTTTTTGGCTTTAAGTTATTTTATACTTTTTTGAAAAATAGTAATCATAAATACAGTTGAGATTAACCTTCAGTAGAAATTAATTACCGTTCAGGAAAGTTTCAAATCACCTCACATTACTGCTTATCTCAACTGGGTTGATATTGATGCCAATTTATTATAGTTAGCGAATGTTAACCTTAGTCTTCTGACCTCCGTTTTTTACTAATAACTTAGCCCTAAGCTTTTTTCTTGCTCATAGAAGAAACATGTATTTTTTATAAAAAAAAAAATAATTCTATGGTTGCTTAACTCTTACAATTTCGATTCCGTCTGTCTTTGGAAGGCTATCGATCCATGTACCTATCTAGTCCTGCTTAAATTGATTTTCTGTATATTTAACAACTAGTCGTTTTGGTGCCATAACTTAGGGACAGGCAAATGGTTCAACTAGCAGTTTTTGCAAAATAAATAACTTCGCCATTCGTTTTGAAAAAAAATGTTGTCTCAATTCTTTAAAATTATCTACTTACAAATATTCCATTCCCATTTTTTTAACGTTTATTTATTCACAAAATTTTTTTTTTACTTAATTATTAGCCTAAATAAACTTAAAAGCTAAACATATGAACTGTGACAAAGTAAATGACCATTATGGTTCGCAATACATGTTTTATTGATTTTTTTTAATATGACTATGCATATGTTTTGGGATTGAATATTATTATAATATTTGTATTTTTTTTTTGTAAATAGGAAAATGTGAATAGAAAACCTATTAGAAGACAGTCGCAACTTTTTTTTTTTATATATAACTAAAACTTACAAGACTAACTTAACCTATCTAAACCTATCTAAACCTATCTAGGCCCTGTCATGTGATCTTTATTCCATCGGCTAACAAGCAGAGAGTAAGCACAACGCTTACTTCTCCCAGTTATCGCTAGATCAAAAATCACATGTCAGGGCCTAGTTTTACTTAACCCTAAGTTTCGGCTTCAGCCCAGCCTAACCACCAGTATTTATCTCTATTTAACCTTTTAGTGTTATTTTTATCGCATTCAGGTATGCTAATGCAGTATCTCATTCGATCAGTATTCCCACCCCCCGACTCAAAAGGCTCGTAAAGGATCCTTTTATCTGTTGCTCTCCTTGCAGCATGGTATATGATTGGGACGTTCGTTGAGTCCGATAGGTTACCATATGCATCCAGAAATAGGAATGTCTCTGGCGGAATGTATCCGCTTTCTAAGGCATTTCTGAAATACCCAGGATTCGGATAGAATAATCCGGAGATTAATTCGTTTTCGCTAACATTTGCCGAACGAGCAAAGTGATTCCTTACGAGGTCAAGTATGACATTATCAATTCTATATACACCGGAAGCATCCAGAAGTCTTTTGATTGAGACGTAGTGCCTAAACTCGGAATGTGCACTCCTATATATCTGCATGCAGGCTCTGAGACATTTGTGCTCGAACACTCGGAGCTTTTCCATATACGATGGGTTAATGTTCCACCACACTGGACTCGCATAAGTCAGAACTGGACGAACGAATGCTTGGTAACAAATGACCTTCACATCGGATCTTAGATAGTTGGAATAAAATAGGCTTTTTAGCGACATGAATGCCGCTCTTGCCTTCTCTAATTGAATATTTAGGTGCTCATTATAATACAAAAACTTGTCCAAATGAACACCTAGATATTTCACAACGGTCTTTGACTCGATCTGAAGACCATTTGAACTCGTTATTTTTAGATTTCTCCAGTTGCGTCTCAAGTCTGAATTACCACGTCTTATTGGGGTGCGGAACAGTATGGTTTCACATTGCGTATAATTGATTTTAAGTTTCCATTCGGAGCAGAAACCTTGAAACCTATCAAACTTGCTTTGAAGTTGAGTTTGGATGTCTTCAATTGTTGAGCCGCTTGCATACAGTGTAGCATCGTCGGCAAATGCCAGCGAATTGTCGAGTTCCCTAAGTATGTCAGAAATGTATATATTAAAAAGCTGTGGGGCAGTAACTGTTCCCTGCAGAAGACCATTAGTGACCTTAAAAACTTCAGCTGTCGTGTATTCTCTATCTGTTACGACAAATTTCTTTCCGTGTATCATGGATGCTATCATCTTTGTTAGATGAGAAGGAAATTCATATCGAATAAGTTTATAAATTAATCCGTCGATCCAAACCGTGTCAAAGGCTTTTTCGATATCTACCAGGCAGGCAGCTGTACATCTTTTGGCGTTAAGATTCCAGTTAACATCCGAAATCAGTTTCGTAATTGCATGCACTGCCGAGTGATTTCTTTTGAATCCAAATTGATTCCGCGGTATAATCTCCTTTTCATTACAGACGGACAAAATAGACTTACTAATAACTACCTCAAAGATCTTCCCGATATTAGGCAGGAGACTTATTGGCCTATAATTAGAAGGATCAGAAGGATCCTTTTTCTTTTTAATTATTGGAAACACCTTCGATATTTTCCAGCGACTCGGGAAGTTGTAGTTATTTAGAAGATTGTTAAAGATAACACAGTATTGCCGTATGATGTCAACTGGTAAATGCTTAAGCACGATGTTTGGAATGTTATCCAAACCACTTGACTTCTTCGTATTCAGTTTCCTAAATATTTCAGTCAGTTCGTCAAGAGTCGTGAAGTAATTGTAAGTCTGTTCATCTGTTAGTTTGTCAGCTTTTAACCACTCCGAAAATGTCAGTAAAGTAGCGATCTCCCTATTGTGAAATCTCCTCAGTTCATCTATTTACTTATTATATCTTGTTTGTTTAACTGAGTCGTTTATTCCAAAATAGTTTTTCAATCCAGCGTGTGCGAATGATTTGTTGCAGTGACACTTTTTCATATTGATGCATTATAGCTAATTGCATTATAAATACCATTTAGAAAAAAAGAAAATATCTGACGCCCATAATGTACTTAAACTATGACACATCTGGACAGGTTTCATACATTGGTTTCGATCCTTTTTATTTTTTTTAATTTGTTTTGTTGCCTTTGACTTAGTTACTTTTTATTTGTATAAATAAATTTAGTTTGCCAAATATTATGTTGCCGGGATAAAATTGGATCTTATTTATTAGGCACTAAGTGAAGAGATACCGCGTCGTGCGCACAGCGTTGTTTGGTTTGAATGGGAAAGCAAAATAAAGTCTCTTAAATCTAAATTAAGAGACTCTATGAAATTTGGCAAACATGTTGAAAGTAGTATTATACGTGTGGCCTTAACCAATACGCTACTTGTGCGCGCTACTGCTAAACCCATTTTTGCCGCTTCCTTTTCTATACCAGCAAATGTGGCTATGACATCACGTTGAGTCCTACCAATGATGTCTATATCGTCAGCGTATGCTAGTAGTTGTACCGATTTTATAAAAATTGTGCCTCTGGTGTTGGCTCGGGAGTTTAGAGGGTCTCCTTTTTTGTGGATCGGGCAAATGATGCTGAGATTCCATTCTTCAGGCAAACTCTCTTCCGACCAGATATGGCTTATGAGTTGGTGGATGTTTCTTACCAAGTCATCCGCCGGCTTTATAAAGCTTAGCGGGAAGGCCGTCATTTCCGGCAGCATTATTAAGCTTGAGTTTAGATATTGCTATCCTCACTTCATTCAGGTCGGGTGGTTGGAAGTTTTCGCTGTTGTTGCCAATATTGAATGGGTCTTTATGCCTGACAGCGGAAAGTTTTTCTTCATCGCCGTTTAACAGTCTGCAGAAGTGGTTCGCCCATATCATCAGTATCGACAGTGCCTCAACTACGAAATTTCCTTTTCCATCTCGACAGGAAGCGGCAAAAATGGGTTAAGCAGTAAATGAGGGCAAGACGAAGTATACAACGACGGAAGAGAGTCTCCATTGACAGATATAAATTTGAGGTAGTACAGGAGTTTGTCTATCTCTGCTCCGCTATTAACTCTGACAACAACATCTCGTCAGAAATTAAACGATGAATTACTCTTGCCAACCGCTGTTTTTTCGTGCTAAGAAGGCAATTCAGTAGTACTAATACTAAGGAGATCCTATATAAGACCCTGATCATCCCAGTCTTGCTCTACGGCGATGAAGCATGGACCGTCTCAAAAGCGTGGTCGATTTGAGAAGCAAATTCTTCGAAAAATCTTCGGTCCCGTTTGCGTTGACGGGCTATGGAGACGAAGATTCAACCAAGAACTATACGAGCTGTACAGCGACAGACCCCTGGTCAAAAAACTCCACATTGGACGTTTAAGATGGCTAGGACACGTAGAACGAATGGAGACCAATACTCCGGATCGCAGAGTCTTCTCGCCTTAAGTGGCGCGCACAAGTAGAAATCCACCTCAACCAACTTGGAGTGCGCAACTGGACGCAGTTAGCTAAGCACAAGGCTAATTGGAGGAGTTGGTTGAGGCCCAGGTTCATTCCGGACTGTAGCGTCACTCCGTAAGTAAGTAAGTAATTCCAACAAACTTAGTTTTAAACGACACCCAAAAGTTAGACGGAAAAGTTTACAGTGCTTTTCGTAATATAATTCCTACCAAAAATGCTACATATGTGGCCCAACTCCCAAGGAAATGAACAGCGAGAGAAGTTTAATAAAAAACCGGATGGAAAAATGTTCAACTTTGGTATTTCTCCATTGCATTCCTAAATAAGAGAATTTGAGTGTTTATTACATATAATTGGTGATCCATTTCGAGGTTCCCTACTTTTTTAAAGAAAAAAAACACAGAAAATTCAAATTTAATGGAGAATGTTTATTATCATTTGAAAGAACATTCTTTGGCATTTATTTTTTGAAGATTATGTCTATCAAATGTTGGCCATTGCTACGTCGCAGATGGTCCATCCGTTAAGTCCAATTTTCGATCACTCGTTCGAGCATTTCGACTGGTAACTGGCGAATAACGAGCGTTATGTTTTCCTCCAAGGCCTGAATCGAAGCGGGTTTGCCGGCATAAGTTTTTGACTTTACATATCCCCAACGGTGTGATATCACACGATCTTGGTGGCCAATCGACCGGCCCAAAACGTGAAATTATGTGCTCACCGAAATGTTCTCTCAATAAGTCCATTGATTGATGCGATGTGTGGGAAGTGGCGCCGTCTTGCTGAAACCAAATGTCGCCGAGATCACGAGCTTCAATTTCAGGCATCAAATAGTCGGTTATCATGGCACGATAACGGTCGCCATTGACGGTTACGTTCGCACCGGCATAATTTTTTAAAGAAATATGGACCGATGATTCCACCGGCCCACAAACCACACCAAACCGTTGTTTTTTCTGGATGAAGTGGCAGTTCTTCAATCTCTTCAGGTCGCTCTTCGTCCCAATTGCGGCAATTTTGTTTGTTTACATACCCATTGAGCCAGAAATGGGCCTCATCGCTAAACAAAATTTGCCTCGAAAACGTCGGATCTTCTTAGAACTTTTCAAGAGCCCATAGAGCGAAGCTATGTCGCTTGGGAAGGTCGAGCGGCTTCAGTTGTTGCACAAGCTGTATTTTGTACGCTTTCAATTTAAGATCTTGACGTAAAATGCGCCAAGTCGTTCCATACGTCAGTCCGAGTTGCTGCGAACGGCGCCGAATCGACTCTCTACGGTCTTCGTGTACACTCTCAGCTACGGCCGCTATATTTTCTTCACAGCGTGCTGGACGTGGTCTATTCGGCCGAATATTATCCAATAATGAATGCTGGGTCTCAAAATGGGTGATGGTGCTGCGAATAGTACGCTCAGTAGGCCGATTATGTTGACCATAAGTTGAGCGAAGTGCACGAAACACATTCCTCACAGAACGTGATTTCTCATAATAAAGTTGAACAATTTGTAAACGTTGTTCACGGGTAAGTCTTTCCATTATGAAATGCCAAACAATACTAAACAAAAATAACATGACAGCATGACACGAATCACACGTGATCTGTCAAAAAAGGCTATTGAAAAAAGTATCTCTACTTGGATCACCCGTTATAAGAAAAAATAAATAAGAAATAAAAAAGTGACAAGAAAGATCGCAAGAAGAAAAAAACTTAGTTGCAGACAGAAAAAAGTGTATGCAATCAAAATTTCGGGAAAAATTCGGACTTTTAGTTGACATACCAAAGCAAATAGCTGGAAATACCAATGATGTAAAAGTTTTTTTTAGAAACGCTGAAATAAGCGCGGAAATAACGGGTGTTAATATTGATCTAATAAAACGTTTTCGAGTTTTACTAGAAGTGAATATGAAATTAATGCCGACAAGTTTGGAACTTATGCCAAGGAAACACATAACTTGTATCTCCGACATTATGACTGGTACCATTTGCCTGCAAGCATACATAAGCTTCTTGTGCATTCAAAGGACATAATAAAAGCATGCATATTGCCTCTTGGACAGTTATAAAAAGAGGTTCAAGAAGCCAGTAATAAAGAATATTGAAGATTCTGGGAGCACTACAGTCGAAAGTCTTCAAGACTAAATTTGAATAGAGATGTGCTTAATAGATTTTTACTTTCTTCGCATACCTATCTATCGAGTAGGAGTACAATGATGCAGAGAAAGAGAAATCCCCTCCCACTGGAGAGCATTTACCTTTTAAAGCCTCCCGAAGAACTTCATGCAGTGCAGATGTAGTGAATTGGAATCTAATTAATTTACGAATAGGAATAAAAAATTTAAAAAAGTTACTTAAAAATTATTGTTTAAGTTTCATTAAAGTAAACTTTAAAGCAAATAAAAAACATGTGAGAAGGCAACAATCCACTGTGTGGATCGTTTTATACCCTATCCCATCCCATCCTTAAAACAAATATTCTCAAAATGTCGGATTTTGGCATCGAAATATAGAAAATGTCATTGTCAGAACATATTGTTCTGAAAGTTTATCAAAATAATTTATGGTTCGACAAAAAACATAGTTTTTCACCTGGTTATGCTATGAGCTGGAATATATATAGAAATGTTTTTTTTTATGAAAACGCCTCCAAAAAGTGGGCGTAGGTTAAAATGATATATGAAAGAAATGTTTATATTAACAGAACCAATGATTTTGCATCAACATTTTTTTTGAAATGTTTAAAAATTTACCGAAAAAGGTTTTTTTTGCTAAAAACGCTTCCAAAAAGTGGGCGTGTCAAAAAAAATTTGTATGAACAAAATATAGACATCAGGATTGTCTAAATATGTAGTTCAGAAACTTTTCCAAAATCCCTAACGGTTTGACCTTAAACTACGTTTTTCTGAAAAGGGGGCGTGGTAGTAGGCGGATTTCAAAAATGTTTACGCTTGTTCTATATATATCTAGCTAAATTGTTTCACTATGTTACGGACTATGATAGGGTATAAAAAGTACGTGAATATTTGATCGAATTGAATTGAATTGATCGATTTGGCGATCTTTTCGTCTCAGTTGTCCTAGACGATAAGTCAGCATTTTGTTGCTAGCGGATAATTTGATAATGACATACCATAGTGTGGGAGGGTTGGAATGGTGGATGTTGAAATGTTTTGTGCCTTAACTAATTCTTTCATCTTAGATTTCCGTGCTGAAGTGTGGGAAACTTTTACATACAAACAAAATGTAATGTTAACTTGTATAATAATTATGAACAGTGCTGTGGCCTGTATGTGTTGCTAGTTGTTATGGGGTAAACAGTTTATTTTTTCTAAAGGTAATATGTCGGTAAATCTTACGTTAAAAACATTATCTTTTGATGAAAAATTTAGACTTATAAAAGAGGTAGAAAGTGCATCGAAAAAGAAAGAGTTGGCTGTAAATTATGGTGTTCCTGCAAATACAGTGTCTAGGTACCATTTAAAAATAAAAAAAACCCTTATCACTGCAATCGAATTGAAGGTGTAAATGGAAGTTCCAAGAGATTTAAAAATCCAACGAAAATTTGAACAAAGCCGTTCTGGAATGGTTTAAATTCACAAGGAGGCAGAACTTTCCTATATCCGGAGGGTTAATAACAAAAAAGCGTTGGGTTTTAGTTAAATACTGGGACTTCCAAATTTTAAGGTAACAACTGGTTGGCTTGATAATTGAAAACGTAGGTATGTACAGACAGGAGATACAAATTTTTGGCGCAACAGGCTCGTTAGTACCCAGGGCCGAGCTTTCTCACAATCAATCATGTGTGCGTGTGTACTACTTGCACGATGGTGGGACCTCTTGTTTTATGCCGACTCCGAACGGCAAATTTGAGATAAGCTTTTCTTTACAATTGATGATTTTTCAGATCATTACGAGAGGAGGGCCAGTGAAAATCATTTAGGTGTTGCTACGGCTGGGAATCGAACCCAGACTTTCTGCGCGGCATATCATCGCACTAACCATCGCGCCACTGAGAACCTTATGTACAGACATTTATGTAAAAAAATGTGTAAAATATTACTAAAGGTTTTTATTCGTTTAAGGGAACGGCATATGTCATAAAAAGGCTTGCGGACAGAGCTGTGAAAGATGTGAAGGACTACAACTGAAAATGAAACGTGATGTTTTACTACATTTATTAAAGAATTATCAAACAACGTACGTATTAACTGCAGATGAGACGGGCTTATTTTTGAAATGTCTCCCAGATAACCCTTTAACTATTAAAACCCCGAAGTGCCATGGGGGAAAGCACAGTAATTAAAGAGTTATATTGATGATTGCCGCAAAAATGGATGGGTCAGAAAAAAACAAAACTGCTCTTGATAGGTAAGGCAATCGATATCGCTGCTTTCGAGGTATTAAATGGTTTTTGCGTAGACCTTCGGTGCCTGTTGAGTCGGTGCTGGCATGCTTGTTCCCTCTTAAATCGTCGGTGGGTGTGGGACTTGACCCTTGGCATAGCACACAAAAAAATCATGCCAGTCTTGTCGTCTAGTTGGTACAACGAATGCGAGACATTTTCTCATAACCCTCCCTACCATGGTTACTATACTCGCCTAAGTAACCCCTTTCACTAGCCACTCTTTACTTACTTCGTTTTGCCGCCATTATCCTCCTTCCCTCAATATTCACCATGAATTATAGCTAATCTATAAATTTATTCATATATATATACACCTACTTGATTTGTGTGGGCTTTTATGCCCTCTTTTGCAATATAGTTAATTTTAAACAATGGTCCCCCTACCCCGAAGTGTTATACGAGAATGTAGATGTACACTTTGCAAAAGAATTTGTTTAAATGGACTATGCACAGCATCCAGGTTGCGTAATGGTGTTTTTCCTTGCTGATGTAATTACAACCTATATTCACTTTTTTTAATTTTAATTATTTACCCTATTGCTCACATTTTCATGAAGGATATATATATACGGAACTTTAAACATTTAAACAGTTGAGCGCCACCCACAGTGGAAGACCCGCTTTGCTACCACCTCTTTGCAAAATCGGTTTGCAAAATGAGGGATTTTCGAGGCAAGACGTTTTAATTAGTCCACCACTATTTAGTTTTGATTACGTCGATTGTCGCAGATATTCAAAATGATTTCCTATTAAATAGAAACATATAAGATACTCTGCTACTTTGGTTACTGGGTGCATTAATATTACCTTATAATAAATCCTGCTTGAAATCCTCTTCTACTATTTTTTTATACTAATTCCTTTCTTGATATGACACTTATTTTGTTTCTACCTATACATGATTTTTATAAGTGTCTTCACACTTCAAAGAACTACAGTAGAATTTAATTTTTACCTTTAGTTACTGACACCTGCCAACTTTCAAATTTATTATTTGAATTGCGTAACGGGCCAACAGTTAACTGCTGCGGCCAGAGATAAGGGAAGTAAAGAGATACCAATCTTCTCGGTTTGCCTACAAGCTAAATTCACCCATAATTACGTATCTTACACATACTATCACATTTTTAAACAAGTATGCGTGAGATAAGTTATTCCCCACATTTTTTGCTCGAAATTTTTCGATTTTCCCCCGCTACCTCGCCGACCGCACCAACAACCATCACAGAAAGGGGTGAAAATTTACATCGGAGTTAAAACAGCTGTAGCAATGCCACCACCAATGAGCGCAAATATTGTTTGCACTGATTTGAATTATAAATAAACACAAGCAAAACATTTCTTGAAATTCCTGACAATAAAGTTTACAATGACATTTCTAGAATTGTGAAAAAAAATAAAATGTCAATTGAAATGTCATTACAAAAATAAATCTACCACACTTCTAAACAGCTGTTAATGAAAGTGTTCAAACCTCAAATTACACGTCTGCTGAATTCTTTTAGTCGGAAATACATGTATTCACAGACAAGAGTGCATTGGTAGTGGATTACAACAAAAACAACCAACTCTTGCGGGGATTCAGGGTGAGAGAGGTAGAAGTTTGGTATCTCTTTACTTCCCTTATCTCTGGCTGCGGCTTTGATTTTCGCTTTGGTTCTAGCAAATCGTTTCATCCATCAAAGTGCAAGCCGCTCTTAAAAGTAGGAATGCAGTACTGCCACTACATACCCTTTTCGATCATTTTCAATTTTCAATCTAGTCATTTAGACCATTTTGTTTGAATTCTATTACATGGTTACGTCTCGACTTTTTGAAGAATGGGTGGTAAAATTAGACAAACATTTTGGAAACGTGGAAAAAAAAAATAATTTTTACAGCCCGCCACATAGCAAGGACATACAACACAAAAATTTATTAAACTGGCTTTTTTCCTCCGAACATTTTTTTTTGTGGGGGTTCGCTGGAAGGAAAATTCATCGAAAGACATTGCAGAGGTTTTATCGCGGGGGAACCTTCTGCAATAGTGAGGGACTTTAACCCGATCTAAGAAAACCTCCCGAAGACTGACTTTTGTATGTCTTCAAGGAATCGCACCTAGTCGTTAGACTAATCAGCAATTTATTTTTCACATGTATTATATTTTATAAAAATATAAATTGGTCGGATTTCTATGAGTTTTGTTTGAAATTGTACTTAAGTTTCAGTATTTCTTTTTTTGTATTGGTATATATCTTTAGCTACATAGGTCAAGGGGTTTAACCCGTCTTAATCTCCTGACTATATTGTCGGTTCTTAAAAGCTGTGCTATTTCTAAATTAACAAGGCTGAGAAGCCTATCTCTGTGTCTTAGAGCTACTTTTTTAGCTTCATCTTCAACCATTTCAATATATAGATCTCTATGTACCACGGTGCGTTAACTATGCTCCGTATTACTTTGTTTTGGAAGGTTTGTATTTTTAGTAAGTTTGTCTTGCATGTGCATGCCCACATCTGAAGCCCATAGGTCCATACTGGTTTAAGAATTTGCTTATATAGCAATAATTTATTGTAGTTGGATAAGGGTGAGTATCTCCCAATAAACCAATACATTTTACAGTAGCGGATGTTTAACTCATCTGTTTGTTTCTTTACATGTGCTTTCCAGCGCAGTTTGGCATCTAGAGTCATCCCTAAATATTTAGCTGTATTTGAATATTCCACTACATTACTATTTATGTATACTGGAATGTGCGGTACATTTTTTAACGTAAAATTTATATGAACTGACTTCAGATCATTTAATCTGATCTGCCAATTTTCAGCCCATTCTGAGATATTGTTTACTGCCTTTTGAAGCTTTTTTGTAGCAATTTCGACAGTTTCTCCTACAGAAAGTATAGCAGTATCATCTGCAAAGGTAGCTAGAGTGATTTCGTCACTTTCTGGTAGATCACTAGTGAATAGGAGATATAGTACTGGACCTAAAACACTGCCTTGAGGTACACCAACCATAATTTCTCTTAATGTTGAGTACGTTGTTTCTTGTTTAATTCTGAAAAATCGCTGTAGAATATACGACTCCAGTATTTTTGAATACTGCTTCGGCAGTTGCTTATGTAATTTATGGATCAATCCTTTGTGCCATACTTTGTCGAAAGCTTGTGATATACATATCAAGAAAAACTGTAGAGCATACTTTTTTCTCTTCAAAAGCATTTTCAATTTTTTCAGTGATTCTATGCACTTGGTCAATTGTTGAGTGTTTATTCCTGAACCCAAATTGATGGCTTGGTATTAGCGATTTGTCTACAATAATATTTTGCAGGCGTTTTAACAGCATCTTTTCGAATAGCTTGAACAAAATTGGTAGTATCGATATTGGCCTATATGAGGTTACTTCGCTAGGTGGTTTACCTGGTTTTTGAATCATTATAACTTCCTTCCATATGTATGGCACATATCTTAATCTTAAGCGTTTATGATCTGCACTAGATGTTTCAGTATTTTTTTTTGAGAATTGTTTTAAAATTTTCCCCGTTATTTAATCAAACCCTGGGGGCTTTTTTATGTTTATACCTTCTTTTATTTCTTTGGCAAGTTCTTTAGACGTAACCGGTCGAATTGGTACATCTTCCTGGCACGTTTCTTCCATTCCTTGATAGTCTTTATCTTCATATTCATATGACCATGACATCAAAATTGCAACAACTTGATCAAGGCATCGAGAAAAAACTTAAAACGTCATTACTGCTATAGGATTTTTAAAAATATGCATTTAATAGCAAAAACACTTAAATGGAATTGGGCGGGACATATTTCTAGAATACAGGACCAAAGCTGGACAAAAATTATAACTAAATGGATACCACCAAAGCAGAAGATCAGTTGGGGGACAAAAGAAAAGATTGAATGACGATTTACTCAACCATAGAAGAAATTGGTACAATGACGCAAGAGACAGGGAGCTATAGGCAGTATTGGGGGAGCCTTTCGCCAGATCATACAATTTTGAACACATTTTCTTTTATAGGATGGAATACCAACGTTAAGTCTGAGACCATTTGTAGTTGCTTTAAAAAGGCCGGTTTTGATGAACGTTCTTAGTGGAAGGAAGATGATGAAATTCCTTTCATTATCAAAACTGGACGCCCAAACGAAAGAAATGATGCAGAAATGAAACTAAAGATGGAGTTTGAAGCTTGGACAAATAATGGAAATATACAAGGTGTTACATATAATGCTTTTTTGCAGGTGGATGGCAGAATTGTTACTTCGAAGTTTCCCATTTGATATTGTCGAGATATTCAGATCTGAAACCGAATCTGCACAGCTCTACAATAACGATGGCAGAAATTTGAGAAAGATTTGGAGGATGATTTGAATTAACTATTTAAAAAAAATTAAAACGTTCCTGAACGTTTGTATATGTTCGCAAATAAATATGTATACACATAACTATTTATATTAATATTGTATTTTACTTAATGACACGAAGTCTTGATAATTCGATTTTTTTTGTGGCAAGTGATGGTTCGAGTTGTCGAAGTTCGACTGTTTATTCATTTGTAGGTATTATATGATAACCCAAAACTGCATGTGATAAAGGTATATAATTGTATTTGATTTTTTTTTTTGTTTAAGAAACATCAGCTAAGCACCGCATTTTTACCGAAAATTTAAATTTTGTTTGTCCCAATTTTAAATGTCATTCGTGTTATCACATTTGATTTGATTTTAAAAAAATGCAAATAAGTACATATGTATAGCATTTTGCATTCGACGAGAGAAAAAAAAATATATTGAAAGTTTGCCAATGAATGATTCATGGATTTCTTTTCTACTCATTCCTGACGATTTAGGCATCCTCAACACGAATTGGTAATGGTATACGAACCGGACTGATGACGCATACAACATGAAATTTTCAATGAAATCATTTATGTTGATGATGCTCTTGAAGTTGTTGCGTCAGACCTAACGTGTGTAGACAACTCCATCGTGATTAATACAAGGATCCAATGCCATTAACTTCCTTTTCGCCATCTTATCTTCAAACGATTGCTCCCTCGGGTTGGAAGAGTTAATTTAGTTTCGACGCAGCGCAGTTTACAGATTACGTTGGATCATGACGATCCAGAGTTCAATTAGTGCCCAGTTATAACTATCATTGAACTACTTCATTGGAACACAATACACAACACATGATGGAATTTATAAGCTTCTTAGACCGTGTGTCAATTGCGTTAAAATGGGGGTTAAACTTAATCCCATGGCTAATTTTTGACATTTCTGCAGGTGATTTCCATCTTTGTCACCCCTCAGTAGGTATAACAAATGTCAAAAATTAGCCACTGATTACATTTTAGCGAGCTGTTGAGCAGGTTAAAATTTTGAAGATTCTAGTCACCATACTAATGTTCATATTTATCCACTGGCTAAAATTTTAACGCAATTGACACACGGCCTTATAGTTATTATTAGAAAATTCTGTTTCAGTTAAGTGGAATGGCAAACATCACTTCACTAAAATAAATCTTGATCAGTGGAAAATAAGAAGTGATAATTCCAAATTGAAATAGTTTTCGATAACAATGTTCTAAAATAGTTTTCGATAATTATGTTCTAAAATTCATAAGCTTTGTTTTGACACCAACTTGCTATTGATTGAATTTATAAAAAAGCCGCAAGAAGTAAAAGAACATTTCCAAAAAGGTTTTTCACCCTTTGTGTGCCACCGCAGAGTGGAGATTTGTTTCGCGCCTGATTTCGCTCTTGCGAAGATTCTGGATATGGAGCTTCAGTCAGTTTTTAAGAGTTCCCCATAAATTTAACCGCAGCTTTATGTTTAGATCCTGATCTGTCTGCCAAATTCCAATAATCCGCCTACGCTAAGGAGTAACTTGTCTTACATGTGTTTTTTATATAATTTTTGGTAATTCGTGTAAATAAAAAAACAGTCGTATAAAAACAGTAAAAATAAAACATGATAAAATATATTATTTGAATACACAAAAACAGAAAACACTTCATTTCGTACGTAAACGGAAGCATTCAGTAATGAATCCTACTTTAAAGTGATGCCAAATTACATATTATATTTATTTAGTAAGTTATAAAAACGAAGGAGTATAAATTAAAAACAAATTAAAAGTTTTTTTTCCCGTGAGCTGGTGGAAATCTCAAAAAACACGATGAGCACGTGCCTAAAGTAGTGTGGGACTTTAACCCAAACTAAAACCACCACCCTTTTGTATTTGAATCGCAAATAAGTATGTGACTTATCTAGCAATTTTATTATTACGAGTAATGAATGTTTGGCAGGTAACTTTCCTGTGGGCGTTCCTGCTTTTTTCGCAATTTATAGCGCGGTTTGTTACTATCGGGCCAAATCTAAGGGCTTAGTTCTTTGAAGACGCCGCAATAAATTTGCAAAGTTTGCAAAATATAGATTCGTTTCACTGGTACAACCCCATAGTCGTATACCATATGTCCAGACTGGCTTTAGCACTTGCTTGTATAATAGCAGCTTGTTATCAAGGTTAAGCTTCGAATATTTTTCCAGTAACCAGTACAGTGCCCTGTATTTGTTTTTAAGTTCTTCGCATTTCTTTTTTACATGCGACTTTCATTTTAATAATGCATGGAGTGTCATTTAAAGATATTCCGCTTCATTTGCAAAGGGACTCGAATCGTAATTAGATATACAGGCATATTGTTTGTCCGTTTATACGAAAAATCTACATGAATCAATTTGCTCTTGTTAAGTGCAATCTGCCAGGATTTTGTCATAACCTCGTTAAGAGTGTTTTGTAATTTCATATTTGTTTCCTCTATTGTTGTGCCAGCTGCTAGTATAGCTGTATTGTCAGCTAACGTTGCAACTATTGCATCGTTTGTTTGTGGGATATCACGTTTAATTAGGCGGTACAAGAGTAGTCCAGGACGCTTCCTTGGGATACTCCTGCCAATATTTCTTTGAACTCTTAATATTTGTTTACAAATTTCACACGGAAGAGTCTATACGAGACGAGAATTTCATATAATTTTTCAGGCAGAAGTTGCCTAAATTTGTATTGAAGCCCCTATGCCAAATCTCGTCAACGGCTTGCGACATGTCAAGAAATACGGCTGAGCAAATTTTCTTTTCTTCTAAAGTTTTCTCAATTAAATCAGTAATCCGATGTACTTGGTCCTAAGTCGAATGTTTACTTCTAAGCCCAAATTGATGGTCAGATAAAAGGCGTTTCTGATCAATAATGGGTGTAAGCGACCGAGTAATATCATTTCATATACTTTTGAAATTATTTAAAGAAGTGAAATAGGTCTGTAAGATTTTATTTCATTCATTGATTTTCCTGGTTCACTTCCGCGGCTTTCCACTGTCTGGTATGTACTCTAGTCTTATTTCTGCATTTACAATGTAAATAAGTTTAATTAATGCTTTTCGAGGCAACATTGTTAGAATTTCTTCTGTAATAAAATCTTAACCTGGAGCCTTTTTAGGCTTTAGTTGATGTATTTCCCGTTTAAGCTCGGCAATACTTGCTTACCTAACTAGATTACTGTCTCGAATAAATTAATGTTTTCTGGACCATCAAATGGTTTGAGTGTTTCATCTAGATATGCGGCAAAAACGTCTGCTTTTTCCTTATCGCTTTTAGCCCAAACGTCTTGAGTTACCCTTATTGGTGGCACAGCGTTTTTTGGCCGTTTTATAACTTTAATTGCTTTCCAAAGTGAATACCTCGATTCTTTTCCAGCGGTTAGGCTTTGCAGATAACTTTCTACTGCATGGTTTTCAAAGTTTTAAATCGAATTTGATAGCATGTTACTCTACCGATTGAGATGTGTTTTATCTTGCGAGGCACGAGTTTGTTGCCATCTTTTTCGAGCTTTTCTTTTTTGTCTAACCAAATCTTTTATTTCCCATAGGTACCAGATATTACTATAGCTTTCAATTTTGAGTTGTTGAGGAGTATTACTCCATGCTGCTTTTGAACAGTATAATTTTAGTAAAAGATGTAGCTTAAAAAATGTAGTACCTTAGAGTAACAGTGTTGTACAGCATTCAAAAATCAAGCAGATATGTAGTACAGTACTAGTCACATAATGTAGTACAAGTGGTAACGCTGCGTTCTGGTCCCCTTCCTGCTTTTATACCCTATCCCATAGGGGTACATTAGTTTTGATACATAGTTTGTAACATAGTAAAATAATTTAGCTAGGTATACCTCAAAGTATATGGATCCACTCAGAATCGCTAGCTGAGTCGATTAAGCCATGTCTGTCTGTCCGTCTGTAGGTAACCGGTTTTTTGGCCTTAAATTTTGAGCTAGGATAATTAAATTTGGCACATGTGATCCTTGTACGTGCTGTTCGAACAAGTTGAAAAATTTTTGAAATCCGGCCACTACCACGCCCCCTTTTTAGTAAAACCTAATTTTAGGCAAAACCGTTAAAAATTTAAAAAAAAAGTCTGAACAAGTTATCTAGACAATCCTAATATCTATATTTCGTCTTTTTGGGGGCGTTTTCAGTAAAAAACGTTTTTCGATCAAATTTTAAAAATTTAAAAAAAAATTTAATGCAAAATATTTGGTTTTGGTAATGTTAACATTTCTGTCATGTATCATTTTTACCCACGCCCACTTTTTGGAGACGTTTTCATACAAAAGCCATTGGTATACCCTACGCCATACCATATGCAGGAGAACAACGTTGTTGTTGGTCGAACCATACAAGATTTTGATAAACTGTCTGAACAATATACCTACTTACTTACTTACTTAAGTGGCGCTACAGTCCGGAATGAACCTGGGCCTCAACCAACATGCCTCTCCAATTAGCCCGGTCCTTAGCTAGCTGCCTCCAATTGCGCGCTCCAAGTTGGTTGAGGTCGGTTTCTACTTGTGCGCGCCATTTAATGCGAGGTCTTCCTCTACTACGATCGACGTCTGGCTGGGAACCGAAGACTCTGCGAGCCGAAATATTGGTGTCCATTCGTTCTACATGTTCTTACCATCTTAAACGTCCAATGCGGAGTTTTTTGACCAGGGGCATGTCAACGCAAACGGGACCGAAGCTTTTTCGAAGAATTTTCCTCTCAAATCGACCAAGGATTTCTTCGTCCGCTTTTGAGACAGTCCATGCTTCGGCAGCGCCGTAGAGCAGGACTGGAATGATCAGGGTCTTATACAGGATCGCCTTAGTAGTTCCAGTGAATTGCCTTCTAAGCTCGAAGAAACAGTGGGTGGCAAGAGTAATTCTTCGTTTAATTTCTGACGAGATGTTGTTGTCAGAGTTAATAGCGGAGCCGAGGTAGACAAAGTCCCGTACTACCTCAAAGTTATATCTATCAATGGTGACGTTCTGTCCAATTCGTCGGAGTTGTGTGTCCTTTCGTGGTGACAGCATATACTTTGTATTGCCCTCATTTACTGCTGAACCCATTTTTGGCGCTTTCTCGTTGAGTCCTACCAATACCAGTCCTATCGTCAGCGTATGGTAGTAGTTGTACCGATTTTTGGAATATTGTGCCTCTGGTGTTGGCTCGTGAGTTTTGCCAATCCTCTCAAGAATCAAATTGAAGAAGTCACATGACAGCGCATCGCTTTGCCTAAATCCTTTTTTGGGATGGAATGTTTCGGTGATGTGATAATACTCCATCGTCATCCTACACAAATGGACGAGTTTGGGCGGCATACCAGAACTAGACATGGCTCTTTATACTTTTTTCTCTATAAATGCTATCGTATGAAACTTACGATAAATAGGTGATGGGTATCGATTTGGATTTCTTGGGATCCAGGATCTGCCGAAGTGTGAAAATTCGATCGGTTGTGGACTTTTCTGGCCTAAAACCACACTTATAAGGGCCGTTCAGGTTATTGGTAAACGGTTTCAGGCGTTCACATATTCCTGTAGGCGATGTTGAGGAGACCTTTGGCGCAGTTAAGAAGGTCTCCTTTTTTGTTGTTCGGGCAAACGATGCTGAGGATCCATTCTTCAGGCATACTTTCTTCCGACCAGATTCGGCTTATGAGTTGGTGGATGTTACTTACCAAGTCATCTCCGCGGGCTTTATAAAGCTCGGCGGGAAGGCCGTCATTTCCGGCAGCCTTATTAAGCTTCAGTTTAGATATTGCTATCTTCACTTCACTCATATCGGGTGGTTGGCAGTTTTCGCTGTCGTTGCCAATATTGAATGGTTCGTTCTGCCTGACAGCGGAATGTTGGTCGTCATCGCCGTTTAACAGTCTGCAGAAGTGGTTCTTTCATATCCGCAGCATCGACTGTGTCTCAATTACGATATTTCCTTGTTCATCTCGACAGGATTCTGTTCGAGCCTTGTATCCTTGGCTTTGACGTTTTACACTTTGGTAAAACTTGCGAACATCTTTCCTGGAGTGGCACCTCTCTATATCCTCGCTTTTCTTGCTCTTTTTTCTTCTTTCTGAAAGCCGGTGTTCTTCCCTTCTTCTCTGCCTATAGAGATCAACGGCAGCCCTCGTCTTCACCTGCAGCTTAGCCTTGTAGGCTTCGTTCTTCTCTGCGAGTATCTGTCGGCATTCCTCATCAAACCAGGGGTTTCTTGCTGGTGGGCGCGAGAAACCTAGCACATCAGTTGCGGCTGGTCTAATGGCTTGTTGGCATCGTTGCCATAGTTCCTCGATATAGGATGCTGTTGGTATGGTGTTAATCGAGAGGTTTAGGGATACGCGTTGCGCGAAGGTCTCGGCGGTCTCTTTCGATTGCAGTCTTTCGACATTAAATTTTTCCACAGTATTTCTGGATTGTTGTGAAGTGGTGGATATCCGCATTCTAATCTTGGCTGCAACAAGGTATTGGTCCGAGTCGATGTTAGCTCCTCGGAATGTTCGGACATCCAAAATACTTGACGCGTGCCTCTTGTCTAGCGCTATGTGATCAATTTGGTTGAACGTTCGTTGATCTGGAGATCGCCATGTCCCCTTATGGCTATCGAGGTGAGGAAACCGTGTGCTGGCTAAAGTGGCATTTCGTTCCGTAGCGAAGTCAACTAGCCTAAGTCCGTGTTGTCGTGTAGGCTATGTTTTCCGACAACTCTGCTAATGCTGTCTTCTCTCCCTACCTTTGGAAGACAGTTTATCAAAATCTTGCATGGTTCGAAAAAAAACCACCTCTCTTTCCTGCATATGGTATGAAAACGCCTCCAAAAATTGGACGTGCAATGATAAGCAATGATTTTGCATTAAAAGTTTTTTCGAATGTTTTAAAATTTGACCGAAAAGTGTTCTTTACTGAAAACGCTCCCAAAAGGTGGGCGTGGCAAAAAACTCTGTATTGAAGAAATATAGATATAGGGATTGTATAAATATCTTGTTCACAAACTTTTTGAAAATCCCTTACCGTTTTGCCGAAAAAACGTTTTTCCTTAAAGTGGACGTGGCAGTGGGCGGATTTTTACACTTGTTCTGTTTCGTCGGATAGAGAGTCTATATACCAAATTTCAAAACTCTACCTCAAAATTTAAGGCCAAAAATCGGTGACACACAGACGGACGACGGAAAGACTTGGCTATATCAACTTAGCTAACGATTCTGAGTCGATCCATATACTCTGTGGAAATTATTTCTCTATGTTACAAATTTAATATCAAAACTAATATACCAATATGAGATAGGGTACAATAGGTCTCGATTCCATTTGTAAGTCTTCCATGAGCTAAAGTTTAGAGATTTAATGTAAGAGAAGGTTCGTTCATAAAGCGGATTACTCTTCTTTGAATATAGTCAGACCAGTTCAGTACAAGTTTTGTTTCCGAAAAATTATCTTAAAAGTCCTATAGAAAAGAAAAAATATGGTTGAGTGCTGTTTTTATAATATCAATAATGTGCAGAATTTATCCTTGAGCCAGACCAACGCTTAGAGAAAATATATCTGCAGAAGCGTAAAACACCACTGCTTGTAAAATACCTGTCCTTAAAAACATTTTGAAATGCATCTTAGAAGGGGAATAATTGTATGCAAACTATATTTGTATTTATATCCAATGAACACCAATTTTAACACAAAAACATAAGGTAATACAATCTTATAACCCAAACTAATTTTCATATAGAATCCCATTACTCAATCCATTTATACAATTGGCTTTCCAATTACATCATGCTGTTCTGTACACCAAATTCAATACACCATTTTTCGTTTGTATTGAATAATAACATCGCTATATTTAAATGGCCTTAGCAGTGAAAACAAATCGCTTAAAATACCTTATCACACTTGAATGTCGAAGCGGATGGTACCAGTTCTTAGTAGAGTCACATTCTTTAAAATTTTCACAATCTATATTATTTATCTATGCCACTGACAAAGTGAAATTAAAAAGAAAAACAAAAAATCGGTTTAACAAAAAATTGGTCTATTATTCGCAAAATATTAACAAAATTTGAACATACACCGTTTACAATTTTAATTTTATTTATTGACAGCAACATGAAATCTACCAGATACACCCATTTTTACTTTGTGTATAGCTACAGTACAGTATCCTGAATTATACGTTAATTATATGATAAGCATGTTAATTTGATTCTAAAGTATATATTTTGTTTAGCCATCAGCATTTTATACACCGGGCTTGATTACTTCTTATGCGGTAGCAGCAGCCATACGCGGGCAGTCTGGTATAGCACAGGCCAACATTGTTGAGGTGCATGACCTGGACCTGGCTTCATAATAGTCGAAGAGGTCCGGCTTGCTGCAGAAGGAACATTGTTGTGAACATGTTGGCCCATTTAATGGAAGATTCAGTTGTTCCCAAACTTTCTTCATGTCAGTAACGAGTGTATCAATCATCGAATGTGTATGGAATGGAGTAGGTGCCATACGAAGTTTCTCTTCACCACGTGCTACAGTTGGGTAATTGATTGCTTGGACGTATTGGCCATATTGTTGCATCAGCAAGTCGGATATTTGATTCGATACTAGTGGGTCTCCGATTCTAATGGGGATTATGTGACTAGGCGTGTGTTCCACTGGGAAACCTGAAAAACAAATTGAATTCCGATTAAAAACTGATGATGTTGATTTTGTATATGAAGAAAAAAAAAATAATTGTATGTATGATTTGAATATTAATTAATGTTACCATCAGTTTGCCAAAACAAAACCAAATTGAAACAAATTGAAATTTTATAGTTACAATTATTTTTTTAGAGACGATTTTTGGGTGCTTAATATAATTAGGAACTATTTTTTTGTATTGATAAATCTGTTTCTCAAACTAACACATGGGTTGGGTCAAAGTAATGTCATTATAGGTGCATTCGGGTACTTATGTGTGTAGAAAAATAAAAACTGTCGTATCTCCAATTCCGAGAGAGAAATCCACTTATTTCAACGATAATACCCGCAAAGGAAACAGAAAAACCTCAAAATATAAAGTGCTATGAAAGAGACGATAAGCTTAAATTATCCCCCTACTTTAGTGCTTCGCCATCGAGAATTCGTTTTACAAAAGCTCAAATATTAAGATAAATCTTCAAAACATACATGAGTACATGCTTTTCTGATAAAGAATAATTATTCTGAATAGATAAAAGTTAACAAAAATCTATAAATATGGAAAAGTCGAATTGCATAACAAGAGTTGGCAGAGTTTGACATTGGTCGTGATCCGGGTTTTAATTTTAGCAAGTGAACTTTGCCGATGCGCTATTCTCATTTGTCAATCGACCATTAGTCGTCACATCACATGAAAGGGGAAATGACTGACGAAATAAGTTGAAAATTTACACATGGGCACTCAGATATGTGTGAAACAGCTGATTTTTCTTCATCTTCATCAATCATGAAGATGTTTTTGATTTCAGTAAAATTACCGGATATTGTAAGTTTTTTTTAGTTATTTCTAACTTTTCGATAGAGAATAAAAGTAAATAGAAGTATATAAATATGGCCACAATCGCGGATAAAATTGTAGGTCTGTACATTCCCTTGCCTACCTATAATATCTAACATACTTTAGATAATTAACTTCGAGTAAAGTCTTTGAAATTAAAAACGGTTTACAACAGGGGGCGGTGAACTCCCCGATATTGTTTAACATTTATACAAGTGATCTTGTAGGTTCCCTTAGTCACGCTATAGCGTATGCAGATGATCTGGTGGCATACAGATCAGGTCCGAAAATCGGAGTCATCAACATACTTTTGCAACGTGACTTCGATCACATCAAGGGATATTGCGACGATTGCAAATTGAGGATCAATTTCCAAAAAACCGAAACAATTCTGTTCAGGACCCCAGTGCAGAGGGCATCTTACGATACCAGAAAAAACTGGAAAAAATTGTGCATCATTGGACAGCATGGACGGCCGTTGGCGCTGAGAACTGAAGTCAAATACCTTGGCATCTGGCTTGACAAGTTTCTGTATTTTAATAAAAATGTCGATGCTTGTCTGGCTAGGGCTAGGGGGGCTTATGCTCTGACAAGAAGATTGTTTCAAAGCAGTCAACTTGATTCAAGGGTGAAAGTCATTTGCTGCATGGCCCTCATAAGGCCGATCATCGCCTACGGTTGTCCTGTGTGGTTCAATATTTCACCATCCTACATGGAAAGGATACGGCTGTTTGAGAGGCGTTGTCTCCGATCCTGCTTAGGATTGTACCGAACGCCGGACTCCGAGTACATAAAATATTATCGCAACGAGGTTCTATACAATGGGGCCCAGCTGAACAGAATCGACAATTTCCTTATTAAGGTGATTCGAAGGCACGCTGCAAGGACGATGGCTAGCGACAACAGCCTGATCTTTGGTTCTTATTACCCCAATGAAACATATATGGAGAGTACGCTCGTGTCGGGCTTTATTCCACCAAAGGCGTTTATTTATATCGATTTGTTAGGGTTGGTACAGGACAGCTCCGGAGCTCCTCCGCTTTAGCACTTCGGTTTCGGATCGCGATAGGACCGATGCTGAAAGGCAGAGTATGGAATTTTGGTGGCTACATGAGGGAAGTGATTCTGCACTTCCTCCTGAATTTGCGGACTTTTAGTCCACTCCTTAATTGTAAGATAAATAAAATTTAGAAACGAGGTCTGGGGCGGGGCATGTGCACCATATTGGCGTACAATATGGTGGAATACATGCAGCCTGGGGGCCAAAAGTCTCGATCGGGATGGTGACCCCTCGGGGCATTTGCAACGAGTGCTCGCCACCCCGATTATAATTAAGTTAGGTGTAAGTAGTTTTAAGTAGTCTTAAGTAGTATTAAGTAGTCGTAAGTTAGTTTTAATCTAGTTTAAGCTTTTTTATATAAAACAAAAAAAGTTTTTTAAATTTTCTTTGAACAAAAAAACAATGATCTAGCTACATAATAAAATAAAATAAAAACGACTAAAGCTGAAAAGCAAATAAAAAAGTTAATTTAAGCTTAGAGCGCCCGCTTAGGACCGATAAGTTAGTATAAGAAAAAATGTTAATTATAAGTTAGATTTAGTCATTTTTGTCTAGTTTTAAGTTAGTATTTTAAGATAATAAAAAATGAATTTAAAAAGTAAAAAAAAAAATACTTTAGATAATATCTAACATACTACAGATAACATCTAACATACTTTATATAACTTATGCCTTACAACCTTACATCTAGATTAAACACCTTAAATTACAGATAATCCAAAACGTAGCTCTAATAAAAGTATCATTTGTAAAAAACTAAGAGAAAATCCAAGTGCAAATCCTGGAGACTCTTCTTTTTCAATCCGAAAGAAAGTAATGAACATGTGCAAAATGACTCGATGCATTTTTTACCGATGGCTCCAAAACAGATCACGGAGTGGGTGCTGATGTCTTCTAAACATCAGCCTGTAAGGGTGATGCACTCGCCAGACATGGTCGCACCCTACTCGGGTGCAATAGATATTCCTATCTCTACATGAAAAAGCTTACTAGTGCAACATGCGAACAGCAAATCAAATCTCAGATGCAGTCTTAACACGACGTGTCAAATAACCAAGGGAACGATTTCGATCACTAAAACGCACATTGGCGCCATATGTGTCATCACTGGACAGAAAGGATAGGTATTTATTCACACAACTTCTGCAAGAGCTGTATGGACGAAGAGGATGGAGAAGTAATACTTCATCTTCTTTGTAACTGCCCCGTCCTATCAACCTTAAGAAACTTTCGCCTTGGAGCTAACATCTTTCAAAATCTAAGCGATTTGGCAGCAAAACGGAAGTGAGCAGTCCCCTCCCTTTCATTGCTTAGATTGGGTTTCTCACAGGATACAATTAGAATGTACGAAATCCATGTGGTATCGCAATGGACCAAAAACTGGTGCTTATGACTTATCATTTGTAATCATTTAACTAAATAGTAACTGTACAAACTCTTCATTTCATATACCTAACTTATATACTTTAGCATTGTCGAAAAAAGAACAATTCAAACAACACTGTGATAACACTCAAGTAGAGCGTTCTCACCCAAACGGACAGACATAGCTTTATCGACTCAGCTAGCGATTCTGAGTCAAATACAGAGCCCATACAAAACTTATATACCCCTATGGGATGTGGTATAAAAACTACGAAAACGTGGTTTTGTAAAATACAGTTGGTCGTACAATATTATTACACTCTATCCCATAGGGGTATATTAGTTTTGACATTAAGCTTGTGAACTAATTTCGCTAGATATACCTCAAATAATGGGTGATCAAAGTAGAGATACTTTTTTCAATAGCCTTTTTTGACAGATCACGTGTGAGTCGTGTCATGCTGTCATGTTAAATTTGTTTAGTATTGTTTGGCATTTCATAATGGAAAGACTTACGCGTGAACAACGTTTACAAATTGTTCAACTTTATTATGAAAATTCACGTTCTGTGAGGAATGTGTTTCGTGCACTTCGCTCAACGTATGGTCAACATAATCGGCCTACTGAGCGTACTATTCGCAACACCATCACCGGCCGGTCGATTGGCCACCAAGATCGTGTGATATCACACCGTTAGACTTTTTCCTGTGGGGATATGTAAAGTCAAAAGCTTATGCCGACAAACCCGCTTCGATTCAGGCCTTGGAGGAAAACATCACGCGTGTCATTCGCCAGTTACCAGTCGAAATGCTCGAACGAGTGATCGAAAATTGGACTCAACAGATGGACCATCTGCGACGTAGCAACGGCCAACATTTGATAGACATAATCTTCAAAAAATAAATGCAAAAGAATGTTCTTTCAAATGATAATAAACATTCTCCATTAAATTTGAATTTTCTGTGTTTTTTTCATTAAAAAAGTAGGGAACCTCGAAATGGATCACCCTTTATATGGATCGACTCGAATCACTAGCTGAGTCGATCTAGCCATGTCTGTCTGTCCGTGCGACCGTTCGTCTGTGTGTCACCGATTTTTGGGCCTTAAAATTTGTTTTTTGTCGAACCATCAAAGATTTTGTTAAACTGAATGACAATGATATTTTCTACACTTCATCGCCATAAAGCCGACGGTATATTAATTTAAAGGATGTGATGGGATAGGGTATAAAACGATCCACACAGTGGGTTGTAGCCTTCTCATATGTTCCATTAATAACATTCTCCATTAAATTTGAATTTTCTGTGTTTTTTTCATTAAAAAAGTAGGGAACCTCGAAATGGATCACCCTTTATATGGATCGACTCGAATCACTAGCTGAG